>JAZGTI010001961.1:0-39578 GCA_036877585.1 Botia kubotai | reverse complement strand
ACATTATTAGTTTTTCTTAACATTTATAATGTAATTAACATTACATTATTAGTTTTTCTTAACATTTATAATGTAATTAACATTACATTATTAGTATGACAGTCACTCAGCTTTTCAATTAGCATAACTTGCACGCAGCCACTACAAAACTGTTTACAAGGTTCTAGAGATTTGGTTTTGGTTGTCATTTGTTGAAATATATATATATATATATACATTAAATGTATATATATATTTCAAAGACAACAATAAAACAAAAGTTATAGAAAACTTTTTCTGACAAAGAAATAGATAGACTTCTGTCAGTCTGTTGAACACATTTTTATTTCTATAAAATATTTCTAATGTATGATGGCTAAAGCAGCAGTGAGTACCAGCGTGATATTGTTGGTAACCAGAGACATTGTGAACGAAATTCTAGGAAACTATAGTACAAACATCAAATTATCATACAGTGTAATAAAACGGCCTCTCTTCCCTGCCAATGATACCATGAAAAATGTATCGATTTAATTTCAAGGCAAAACTAAAACAAATGGTAAACAGTGTTAGCAACAGAGGTGATCCTCCTAAGATGAGGTCACCGCTCCATACGCAATGCTGCGTGTCATAGGTTCACATTCTGTATAAATTACGCAAAGAATGTTTAAAAATATAAAAACTTAGAGCAATATTTCACACACAAAAGTAAAAGATTGATTTATTTTAGCGAAGCATTTAATGTGCTAATGCATCTAGGACTTGCACAGTATAATTGCACTATAAAATGGTAGGTTATGGCAGATGTTTGCTTGATTTTGTTTGTGTTTCATTCCCTTGAACTTCAGCATTCTTTAAAGATTTTTCTTCAGACTTTTCTTCTTTTGTATTGCCCACCATTACTGAGACAAGAGCACAAGAGCAGTACAGGGCAGGTCATGTGTCTGATCATGCGCTTTTACTTACAATGACATTGTAGAAATGCTCACATTGCAGGGAGTTATGATTTATTTATGCCTAAAGACCCTTGTTATTACAGTGATAAAACGCAGTCAGTTCATTTGGCGACCTAGTTGGTAACATCTATATATTAATATTAAGATTACATGAGAAGAGGCTTTAAATGTTATTAAAGCACTCATTGGGAGAGTTAATGGAATTCTCTAATTGCATCATAGGTGCTTTTCAGTTCTTATTTGTGCGCCCTCGTTTCCTGTCTTCACTTCTTAGCTCCACCCAGTTAGGATGTGAGGGAAGGATGCAGGGTGGGCGGAGACAAAAATACTTTCCGCATAGGATTCATCCATGTTTCCTTGCTCATGCCTCCTCAGGAAGCTTCCTCACTCCTCTTTTCTCACCTCCTTAAGGTGCAATAAGAGAATAGGGATATCCTTCAAGATGCCTGACTTTGACCGTTTCTGGGTCACGGGCTGGAGGACAGAGGATGAAATAAAGCATCAGTTTGAGTATTAAGAAGCACCCACTGGTGTATCCTGTGCGGAAATGTTTTTATGTCTCTGCCTTGCATTCTAAGGAGGTGGAGCTAGTTGAAAAGAATTGAGAAGCACTGTAGAGCATTAGCTCCTGCAGATCTCTGATGACGTCTGATGACATATTAAAGGATGATGTCTCTTTAGAATGGAGATTTATTTTGAAACTTTTATGTCCTTTTAAGAGGACTGAAACTTCTGTACCCTAATTAACTTTCATTATATCCCTACAACAGCTAAATACTTTTATTTAGCATTTGTGTTTTGCATAAGTAAATTACGCAAACAGCATTGAGAGATCATTTCTACGATCTTCTAGGCTTGTGGTCTAAGAAACTAGATGGTCCACATAAATCACTATTTGTCTGTATGTTTATTGCATTTATATTTTTTTCAGATATATAATAAAGCTTTAAAGTGGGACATAACTCCAGAAAATCACATAACTCCAAAAAGTATTTGGATTTATACATAAGTCATTATTTACTCACCATTGTGGCTTGCACACCCCCTATGGCTTTCTCTGTTCTTCAAATAAAATATATTAATATACATATAAGATGCAATAATCAAACAGAACAGAAAAACAAGAAAAAGAAGAACACAATTGTTTGTAATGATATATCAATTGTGGGTGATATATTCTTTTGGGAATGGGTTGCCCCCTTGTGGGCGCTACATGCATGACCAGTAAATGTCGTACAAATGAATGACTGAATTCATCCGAACAAAACAGGCAACCGAAACGATGTAGTTTATAATGCAGTTTATAAAGATATACTGAGATTTGTTCATTTCCCATTTTCGATTTTAGTAACAACAGTCTTCGTTGTGGCCTCTGTAGCGGTTTGAAGTGATAAGGGGTTTAGACGGCATTTATATATTCATTTTCTCCATTTAGAAATGTTTAACGATGTATACATGTTTCAAGACACAAGAAAGCTTTAATTGTTAATATATGCGTCTGGTCTTTAACATTTTTCCTAAACTGCGCTAAAGTACATAATTTTAGGTGAAGAACTACAGTACCCATAATCCTAAAAAGATCTCCACCAATTTCAATGTAAATCCTGATTTTAGAAGGTAACACCCACCTCCCAGTTATACCATAACCCTGAAAATACTACTGGAATCTCTTGCTTAAATGTTAACCAACGCACACAGAGCAGAAACTAGTGCTAAAATGCATGGGCTTTATATTGGTTTATGTTGTGATATGATCTTTCATGTATTATTTTCTTTATCGATTTCATAATGCATGTAATGAATTTTTTTAATTATTTAATTTTTAGTGATTTGGCCATCCATAACACAACGGCGTGAGATCACTGTGTAATGGATGTCTTGTGTCAAGCAATCGTTGACTGATTTTAAGTAATGCTGCAGTTACGATGCATTTTAAACATTACTACGTCCTACTCACCATAGACTTACGATACCTTTGGCCCTACGAAGACGAGCAACTAAATTGCTACGAGTTTCGGTGAATGGGCCAGCTTGAAGTGCTACTTATTTACCATTATGAACTTACAGAGCCACCTAGTGATTCAAAGATATAACTGCAGTCGGTTCAGTTGCTATCAACATTTAAAGATGTAGTCTATAGATAAAAAAGATGTATACTATATTAATACACATGCATACATAAAGGCATGCATATTTCTAATACAGTACAGTATTTTGTTACAGTACATAAATTATGACCAAAAATATGTATTGAATATGGCATGTGGCACACAAAGTTCATACACATACATAATGTTTCTGCTTCAGATACGCTGTCAAATGAATTAATGTCAAATTAATAAACAATATATATCTTAAATGTAGATCAATTATTTATTTTCTGAATACGTTTGCCTATAGTTCCAATAGCCACCCCGATATGCTTTCACATGAGCTTAAATCTGCACAGCAAAGCTTTGGAGAAGTATTGTGTTCATTTGCTTGTTTCTTTTAACAGACTTTAAACAGATATTCTATCGCATAACAACATTTTGTCAACTATGGTTAGTAAAACTGTATAAAATCCATGTTACAAATTCTGTGCTGTTCGAGTTTAGTGTACCTATTAGCATGTCACATGCGGACATCCAGCCAATCATGTTCCAGGTTATCTAACCTATGTAATTAGTCCAGAAAATAAACATAAAAGGGTAACTGTCACAGAGATGCTTCTTTGTGTACTCTGTGTACTCTGTTTCCTTGGTTTTGGATTTGTATCAGACGAGGAGTTAAATTGCGCGAGGTTCCAGAATGGAGGCAGAGGGATTAGATGGGAAATCTATAACTTTTTACCCGTCTTCCTTCGGAACGCGCACAGTCCGGTGTCCGTCACAAACTTCAGTCTTTCCTGCAGCGATCAGCCCCGAGTCCTTCCAGCCTTACGTGGCGAACTCCAGTGCTAATGGCGCGTTCACTTTTGGATGTTATTTCGGCAACAGTTGTTGCGGTTGCGAACTTCCCCAAAACGTCGTGCTTCAACCCAGTGTCATGGAACCAAATGAGAATGGTCTTGTAAATGGCCAGTCAGCCAAAAAACTCTTGGACATGACCGTTTCCAGCAGCTCCATGCAGCACTACGGCGATTCCTCTTGCAGGCTTCAGGAGCTTGCGTTTTGCCAGGGCTGCACTGCATCCTACCCACGAATCTCTGCTTATGTTGATTTACCTGTGGTTCACAGAGCAGCGACCAGAGATCCAAGACATGAGACTTGTTTGCCAATGGAAGGCCACCAGCCATGGGACTGGTCAAACAATTGGAACAGTCAATTGAATGGCTCTAAATACCAGACTCAGAGACTCTGGAAGCCATCATTAACAGGTACGAGTCTGTGAATCACTCCTCGCCTCTCTTTATTGGGTGAGCATAAAGCGCATTGTTCTGGGCACTCTAAAGAGGCACAAATCATTACCTGCACACCTCAGGCCGAAGGAAAAGAATTACCAATTCATATGTCTGTCATGTTTTTGTAAATCCTCTTTTCATATGAATTTGTTTGATCTCTCAGAGATGATGTAACATTATAAGGCTTAAGCTCAAATCAAAACATGTACCTCTATGAAGGGGGATATTATAATACTACCTATGGCATTAATAGTGTGAAAATCCCCCCTCAATCGTATTCCCCCATCTCAGATGTCCGATGATGTCTGTGTTAAGTAATTAAAAATAACAACCAAGTCTAGTTTATTTTGAGTTGTCATTGTTACTATAGGTTACTACGTTATTGTCAATATATTATTAATTAACAACGTGTAAATAATATACGGTTAGGATTAAAGTTAGTTGCATGAAATTCTGCATAATTAACTATTTCTATAAAAAGAACATGTGACGTGTAACAAAGACACTGTCAAATAAAGTGTTACCAACACTTTATATCAGATTTAACACCGAGGAACTGTAAACGGAACTGAACTTGTCGGTACAAATGTATTTTCTGTTGTGTTTAAAGTAACGTTACGTAAAGGTTTTTGGGAAGGCCTTGTCTTAAGACAAATAAATAAATAAAAACTATTAACGTAAATATTGATAAGCAATACGTCATTTAAATTTGGGGGGAATTATGGCAAGACCTTGTTACTAGCAGATTAATTACATATTTTTATATCTCCTCAGAGGGAACAACAACGAGCTTTTATCAGCGCGGGAGAAAGAAACGGGTTCCTTACACAAATCTGCAACTGAAAGCGCTGGAGTGTGAATACACCAACACTAAGTTCATTACAAAGGAGAAGAGACGGCGGATCGCTTCTTCCACCAACCTGTCTGAAAGACAAGTGACTATATGGTTTCAAAACCGCCGAGTCAAGGATAAAAAAAGAATACCCAGCACTTCTAAACCATTTAAATCCTGTTAATAATCAATTCGTGGAGATTTTCATTTGTATACTGAATTTATATAATTTATATTCTTAAAGTCTTAAGACACATTGTTTTCTATAATCAGTTTAATTTTGGCTATATAGAGGCCTATACCTACTTATTAATACCTTTTACCATTAAATAAGGTCGTCAAAATATGAGTTTATGATTACGATTTTTATATGGACGTTTGGTTCTGCTAAGAGAAAGTATAAATAAACTAACGATTGTTATATAATTGCTTCTAATTTTGGGTGCTTTTACAGACCTCCGTTTTTTTTCTCTAGGAAAAAATCATATAACATCGACGTTAATAAATTGAAAAACCAAACAAACAGATTTCAAGCATTTAATGTTTGTTTAAAATATGAATAGACGGGTTAGATCTCACACGTTTGAGAAGAAAATTATTATTACCGCTACAAGTTAATGACGCTGTTTTTCAGCGGTGATAAAAACAGCTGTTTGTAAAACATGATAAAAATCATTTTTTGGTTTAGCTGTGCGATCACGATCAGGCCCAATGCCAATTTTAAAAAGACAGTTAACCAGAATCAAGGTAACACAGTTACATATTGGGTTTTGATCATTAAAAAAACAGACGACAAATAAACAATAGCGAGTTGTTTATATTTCAGTTTTTGTTTAATTGTTTGTTTATTTGAATGAGAAAATTCTCAAAACGACATAAACCCCCATACATTACGATTTGATTGTTTTGAAATTTTTTTTTGTTTCATTTTGAAACTGCGTCTTGTCACTGACCTTGAGACACATTGTCAGACTAGACCTTGACTCAAAGGAACCTCGTGAGTAGCACTTCCCTTCCCACTATTCATGAGACTGACTCGCCATCTACCGGTCAGCTAGTGCTTGCATTAGCCTAAATTACCTCTTGTTTATGACTCTCACAAATCTAACGCCTTCTAAGATTTAATGCAACTATTCTGTTGTTTCATAGAGAAAATCGTGCCGTGATTTATATTCATAAATGTGTAGCCTACTTATCACGAATGTAATCTGTATGTAAAAACAGTATATATATATATATATTTTTGCTTTTTAAAAACGCCCATGTTTTATCTGAATATCTGAGTATTTTGAACAAAATGTCAATTAAACAAAATAATATCAGATGACTTGCCTTTTTTAATTAAATGCACTTTACTTGTTTTGGGTAAATCTTTGTCTGGTTTTTTGACCTTCAACTATGCTATTTAACACGTGTGCCATTTTCGTTTAAATAAATGTGTACAGTTAAACGAGTGGGGCTTCTGAGTTGGCAACTCGCCTCAGAAAGTGAAACAGACTAAAAAACATTTTAAAGGTTTTCACGAATTTACTGGACTCGTAAAAAGTGGGAGGTTGTACTGTCTCCATTCTTTCCGGAGATGCCCCGTTTACAGTAGTCATTTTGTCTGCATGTTAAACTGTGTTTTTTAACTGGTTTTGAATCTTCTGGACGAACCTTTGTAGGTAAGAAAATTAGTATTCTAAATATCCTACTTTTTAAAACTTACAAAACTGACCACAAAGATATTCAAAATCTGGTAAACAATTATTACACGGGGTCAGTTTTTGCACGGATGACAAACTTTCGAGTCCAATGTAACCACAAAATAAAGAAATATTTTCACTTAAAATAAATGAGTTGTTTAAACACCACGTGTTTAATAACGAAGTACTAAAAAATTAAAAAATAAAATTTACATTTATGCATTTGGTGGACGTGTTTATCAACATAATGCACGTGTTGCATTTAAAATGCATTTAAGCAATACAGCTTATAAATACGTGTATTTCTTAGGGAAAAGATTTAGAATTGTTCATCCAATGGGGAAAAACTGTTCAGAATAAAAAAAGATGTAAACATGGATTTGTGTTTCAGAAGTCTTTGCAGGCGGCCTTGTCGTCTTAAATATTTAAAACCCTCTTTATATTTTATACTAATAAACGAAGTATGAGCATTTTTTGACTTTGATATCTCTTTTAGATAATAAAGACCAATATAGAAAATAAAGGAAATGGAATAAAATGGTAAAAATGGAAAACATTACAATAACAAATTTGCCAGCTTTGTTTGTTCTGTGTCAGAGAGGTTTGTGTGTGTGTGTGTGTGTGTATGTGTGTATATTATGCAACTAAATATTCATTTTTGTATTTACTTTTAAAATATACATTTCTTTCAAATAAAGGGCCTTGCATCTCATTTGTATTTGTGTTAATCGTCTATCGTTGTTTTAAGTGGTTAATGTATGGGTAAACAAAATGCACAGGCCAAATCTGAAAACGTGTCGAGGTGATTGTAAATTTGATGATTGTAAATGTGTATGCCATGCGTGCTATTTCTCATATCTATTTCTGACTTTGCTGCACCACTTAGGCGGGGCTATACATTTTACTTTGCATATCACGTGATGGTGCATTAACAAATCAGCAATTACCTTGCCTGTATTCTTTAGGGGTAACTAAAAAAGGACCGTAAGAAGCAGTCGGGTGAGCTCATCAGAAATGTGTGAGCACAATCTCGTTAGTTCTGGCTATGTTGCTCCCCTTTTGAATTTTCACTCGCCAGACTCCTTGTACCTCCAAAACTTGCGAGGCAATGGAGCCCATCTGTCTGGGCTTCCGCAGATATCCTACGGTAGAAGAGAGGTGTGCTCGCTCCCGTGGAGCTCTCCAAATTCGTGCATTACCCCGACCCAGAGCCGCGCCTACAGTGGTTACTCTCAACCGTTTTTCAGCAATTCAGCCGCTGTGAGCGCTAGCCTCAACTCTCTCAACAAGGGCTCGCTGGAGGAATCCGGGAGGTACTACTTCCAAGATGTCAGCCACAAATCAGGGGAGCCAGGTCGAGCTAATGCACCCTTAGCAAGTGAGCAAGAAATCTCTGGGTCTGCCAGCACTTATGAAGTCTCAAACTTGGAAAGGCGACAGCAAAACCGGGTTGCACAAAATACGTTGAACTCCAATGACCAGCCGGTGACCGATGGGACAAATCAGTCCGTCAGCGCTCAGGTCCAGCCATCACTCTGCACCCAGAGCATCAGCGCGACCTCCTCTGTTGGTACGCACCTTCTTCCTTGACCCTTTCATCACAGACGACTTACACTGTACCTAGATGTCACTCTGTGATCTTGATGTTTGTGGATTTTGCTCTGTAGATCAAGTGGGTTCATTGAGTGGTATGTTATGAAACAGTGTGCTTTGTTGCATTCCACATCAGCACTTTCAAGCTAGAGTGTTGTTTTCATGCAGGCAGATTTGTAATCATTCCGTGTAGTGGCCACAGCATGAACTTTAAAGACAGTGTGTGTCGTGTGTGTTTAGGTGAAGATTCTGATTCAATGACAGACAATAATAATGACGAGGACACTAATCGTTCATTCATTGTTCTTCCCCATTCCCAGGACTACCGTGGTGTCCGTCACAGGTGAGATCCAGAAAAAAGAGAAAACCTTACACGAAGCCACAGCTAGCCGAACTGGAGAACGAATTCATGATAAATGAGTTTATAAACCGACAGAAACGAAAGGAACTTTCGGACAGATTGGAACTGAGCGACCAGCAAGTGAAAATCTGGTTTCAGAATCGCAGGATGAAGAAAAAAAGACTTATGATGCGCGAGCATTCCTTCACTATGTACTAGGAAGAAGTGAACAATTGTAGGGTTTGTTTGTTTGTTTAGTGGTGACAACATTCATACAAGACATTTCCACCAAACGCCTCCAGCGGAAAAGTTTGATTCCCGAGGAAATTAAGTGTACTTTACACCTTCATAAGATAAATATTTTGAGATTGATATTTATTTCTATTGCATTTGTATGTGTCTTTGGGTGTTTTATAGTGGAATAAAAGGATTCCGAAATAATGTCCGCTTGCTATACAGAGCCTAAATTATAATTTATTATTTAAACAAATGTTTTTTAATTTAGCACATCACATGGAGACTATCCAAATTAAAATACCGAATTCAGAACATGCCGGTATTTGAAAGCGCACAGGCACTGTGGGCAGCTAACATTCTTGGGTCAGATTATACTTCAGAAACGTTTCAGTTCCTCCAGCATGTTAATCAAACCTTAATTTGTCTCCCGAAATCTGAAAATGCATCTTTGGCTCTTGATACTAATGTATTACGTGTAATATTTATGAAGTCAGCTTTGCATTAAACATCTTGGCTTTCTTGTGCGATATTTGTGGATTTTAATTTAGTGAGTGATTCTGAAACGCTCAAATAAGAAAAGCAGGACTTAAGAGTGCAAGCTCAGGTTTGTGTACGTCAACGCACAAATTAAATTGTCAGAACTTCTCTGTACTTATGTAGGTATTATTTCCAAACTAAACCTTCAAATAAATTTACACCGAAAATACTTTCGGTCATAACCAGGTAGATAACTTATACCGGGTGGTATACGCAAAACCTCTGTTTAGGCCTCACAGCTTTTCAATTTTACTGAGTCTATCACAACATTAAGCGTACATTTAATTATACTTACACAATCTCGTGTTGTTTAACTTTCGGAAAATGTATTCGCATTGCGACCAAGAAATTTGTAATCTCTATTTCAGTATGCTAATAATATTGATTGGAGTGTATTGAAAAGAGACTGTAATAATTAATACGTTAACACGTCACTAATTATGTTGTTTCTGTTGGGTGCCGGACATGGTTTAGTAGTGGTCAAATGTTTAGCAGCACGCTGGGTTAAATAAACAGCCTTTAATAGTATGATGGTCCATGATGCGAACACAAAACTAGCCTAAGGAAAAATAATATTTGAATGTCGGCCATGCCAAACATGGAACCTATGACTTATGGATGTGAAGACTGGGCAATCTCATACTATACACAAATTAACCTCTAATAACCTTTAACACATTTAATAACTTTAATAACTTCAAAATAACTCCATTCACCACTTGCACGTGCATCTTCAAGACACGATGACAAACTATCTGGCATTTTGAATCACTGAAAAATTCAAGGTAAAATATACAATATATAAGACGAATACTTTGTCGAAGCATGTAATACGTATAAAAGGTCAAATACGTTGTTTATTTGCCCGGAAAATCATCATACTATTTAGGTGATAAAACACCAACAACTCTTTGCAGACACATCATTATTTTATTACACTAGTGTTCAATTACTCGAAGAATAAACGCAAATTAATAAACTCAATTATTGCTAAAAATCATTAATAGGTTTGTTTGAAGTTAGCCTTGACAGTTCTTTTAAAAGTGATTGGTTAGAAGAGTGAACAACGAAGAAACAAGCGTACTGTAGTTGTTTTCCTGAGATCATCGCCAGTCATTGTTAGAGCGCGCTGGTGGCGCCAACACAAAGTTAAGGTCAAGTTAGTGACTTTCTTGCATCGAAATTCGTACGAATTTCGTAATCTTCTTATATACCGTTACATGTTCATGTACTTTATTTCGAGATCTATTTCACAATTTTTATCTCTTACTGAAACTTCTTATTGAAATGTTGCAAAAATCTAAGAAGCCTGATTTTGAACGTAAAAAAGGCCAAAACGCGGGATGGTTTGCAATTCCGTTCTACTGTTAAAATAACAGGGACAGCTGTCTTAACCTTACACAGGCTATATGTATCGATACGATTGATACATATGCGAATAAATGTGTTTTATGTGTTGTTGTTCCAGAATTGTTTTGTCTGCTGTACACAAATCTGTCTTTGGTTCGCTCTGTCCACCAGCTAGCCGAAGGGAAAAAGTACAGATCTTGCACGAAATGAGCTTTTTTTCGTTACTTTTAATCATCATCCCCTCGTTATTCGGCTGACTATTTTAAATATAATACAATTAAGTCCGATGTAGTAAGAATGTGTACTGGTATTTCACAAAAATAATTCCGTATCTTAAATCAAAAAGCTTAAGGCATTACCGGATTGTTTAAAATACACCATTTAGTACAAAAAATAACAGAATTGTTTTTCTCTTTGATACGCGTTTGTTTAACAGCACCCAGATATATATCTCGTTTAAAAAAAACACAAAACTGGAAATGTTTAGCTTTTCAAAGTTCTGTCTGTATAAGCCTGTAGCGGTCACTATTTGTTTCCAGCCAGCACACTCACCACACAGCACATCCTTTTGTCTGTGCAATAAAAGGATTTGGCTGACGGTTACTGGTGATTGCCGGCTGTGCGGTGTCTCAGACCACAGACGCTCGAAGCCAGTTGTGTTGGACTTGGCAGTGTGAATCTGTGTGTCTCTCCCAAATCTCTCTGTTTCGATAATTGTGTCGGGGAATTCTATTCAAATGGTTACGAATTCGACTCTTGGAAAACGATTCACAAATACAAAGGTACAGTTCGTAATTCTGTGTAATTGGCATGTCGTTAATATATACATATCGGACGTCGTGAATGAATGTTTGTATCTACAGTGTTTACATCAATTTTACTGTCTATAGTCTGTGTTTATAGTGAAAATATATTATATATTTTAGAAATATAGTTTCGTTAAAATCGCTTCAGATTACTCTATAGTCTGTAAAATAAATAACTTTTCTATTGCTTTCTCGTTCAACTGTTCCCTATTACATGCCTTGTATTCTACGTATAGCATAAGGGCGGTACGATCAGCTTTTAAAAGTTTTTTTGGACAATAAACAGGTTCGAAAAAATAATTCTGAAAATAACAAACATTCTTGTGTAAGTATAACATTATACAGTACCTTATGATCAAGAACAGTTACAAATCTCAACTTTTTTTCACAATCTCAACTGTGTACGAAAAAATAGAAAAGAGAGAACAATTATATTTTTGCTTCTGTAGTCAGAGGTGTTTTTCTGCTCGTGGTGATTGAGAATAACAAAACACTAAATGAAACGAGTAAATGAGTAATTTGCTTAATACCAGGTACAAAGAAAACGAGTCGTTTAAAGTTTTGATGGCCGTTTTTATTTCATAAAGCACATGCATCTTTTGACAAAATCTACGCCGCTTGTAATACACGTGGGGAAATCTACGTGGGAGTTTCAAAAAATACAGGCAACCAATGAACTGCCGCACGCGTTTGCCTACTGATAGCTCAGAACCGACTTAATGACTGATATTGATATATGGTAATTTTTTTACCAGATCACATGACACAATTACCTCAAGAATCGATCAAGATGAATTGCACGTCAGCTTGCGTTTCCGATTTTTCTCCCTCACGAGTCCTATCCACACGCATGTGGTGCAATAGATGGGCAAAGTTTAACACAGTCAGGCAGGCGTTTCTGCTCTCTAAGGCTACGGTGAGCAATGACGGATTACGACGATCGCAGCAGCTGTGCTTCTAATATGTATTTGCCCTACTACGTTTCTGCACCTGATTTTTCGTCTGTCTCGTCGTTTTTGCCACAGACTACGTCGTGTCAAGTTAATTTCCCCTATTCGTCGAACATAGCACAAGTCCCACAAGTGTCTTTCAGGGACTATGGACTGGATCTTTCGAGCAAATGGCATTACAGGGGCAATTACTCTTCGTACTATCCCACGGACGAGATAATGCACCGAGATCTCTTGCAGTCATCAAGCAGAGCGGAAATGATCTTCAAAAACGACCCCGTGTACAGCCATCACGGCGGCACCAACTCCTCGTGCAATTTTTTCACTAACGTCGGCCGAAACGGGGTGCTTCCGCAAGGATTTGATCAATTTTTTGAAACTGTTAACTCTGAAAAGCCCAACCCTGAGCAGTGCAAACAAAAGCCGGAGAGCAGCGTCCCCGGAGATGATGCTGCGTGTAATAAAGTGTCTACAGATAGTGCGGAGCAAACCAAACGAGAAGCGCCAGAAACCGAGGAGAAATCCTCGATATCAACCTGCGAGGAAGAAGAGAACAACGGCTCAAGTAGGTTCACAGCTGTCTGCGCCTCACTCTACTCTCTTACTTTGTTGCGTTTTATGTGCCCCTTTATAAGCATGCAAAAGTTTTATATAGCTAGTAAGATTCGCTTTACTGTTGTAAAAATATTTACGATGATAAAGAGCTTTCGCCGATCACACAAACCTTTGCGATGAGTCATTCACATGCGCGCACACACACGTAAATTAAATGTATATATTATAGTATGTTGTATAATAGTAAATAAGAACGGAAGTGGCATCGCAGTTTTCTAATTGAAGATATTTTATACACCTTCAGTCTGCTGTTTTAATGATATGTAGAATTATCACAATAGACATAGAAGCGAACCTCTTCAACTCAGTCGAAAACACATCCAGGGATCACTCGTGTGCGCCTGCGTGCCTACGGACTTAAAGCGTGTGTGTATTTCTGTGTGTGTATGCGTGCATATTGGGCCGCTAGTGTGTTTGCGCCTGTGTACTTACATTTCTTAGTGATTTGGTTTCTGCTTTGGTAAATGATGTACTGACAACACATCAGTTCTTTGACGTTTTTGTGAAAACAAATCAACCACAATAAGGCTTTCGAAGCACCATAGCAGTCATCTACTGAAACAATTTTGGAGCTGAGTTGGAGATAAAAGGATTGTAATGTAATTAAAATACCTTCTCATTTTTTGTAGGTGCAACAAAGTCCAGAAAAAAGAGATGCCCATATTCAAAATACCAGATCCGAGAACTTGAACGAGAATTCTTTTTCAATGTGTACATAAACAAAGAGAAACGCCTGCAGTTGTCAAGAATGCTCAGTCTTACAGACCGACAAGTGAAGATTTGGTTCCAGAACCGAAGGATGAAAGAGAAAAAGCTGAACCGAGATCGTCTTCAGTATTTCACTGGAAACCCATTGTTCTGAAATTAAGAACATAGCCTGCTCTCCGCTTCGGTAGGCGACCACGGCTTCTACTTGTCGTGAATGTGGGACATCGTCAAAAACAGAAAAGAAAAGACACATGCGGTATTTTCACGTCAACTGTATTTTTTTAACTATGCAAAATATTTGTTATAATAAACCAATTGTATCCGCAACGAAAATTCTACAAGAATTATTGAAGCCAATTGTGTATTTATGAATGAAAATAACCATTAATAAAAGCATAAGTCCTGGACAATCTCTTCATACTGTGTGTTCATGCCACTGAAAATCCATTGCTTTGTATTTCTATTTATTTATTGTATTTTCAATAAGTCATTAAAATACTTAAATTCACGTAACATTTCACAAAATATACCTTTGATTACAGTAATCAATGCGTAATTACGAAATTGAGGTAGAGCTGTGTATGCATTTATTCGTGAGCATGTAATGTGTTGATGTATTAATAAATAAATTAAAAATTGCTGCATTTTCTATTCATTTCTGTGACAACTTTGAAACGGTATGCAATATTTTATTTTACAATTTAACTTCTTTTTTAAACGAATGCTAATATCATAGAGCGAGAGTACGAGAGAACGTGAGAATCAATTTCCCATTTTAAAGCGTGAAAACTTTGTAGGTTTAAAACGAATTCCTCTTCTTGTATGTTGTTCTACACTAACGCTGTTTACTAAACCTTGAACAGTCTAGACAGTACAATAAACTTTAAGCAGTAAATTAAATTGGGGCTATTGGACCCTCTGTCCACTTCAGCTGCGACTTTGCCCTGAAACACAAAGGGTGCAGATGCTCTTTCCTCCTGTTTAAAGTGCAAGTCAGAACATGAGAGAAATATATATAATCAAATATATGATCAAGTGGTGTAATATAGAAGTTAGTTCTAGTTTTGAAATACAATCTTAAGCATTATTCATTTTTGTAAGCACATCTTCAGGTATTAAGTAAATTGATCATATGCTTAAAGTAAAACCAGCTTGAGCACATTTTTCTAATGTTAGATATCATCAACAACTTTGAAACGCAAAATGAAATATGAAAATTGTATTTGAACTTCTATGATGTCAAGGTCATCACCCTTAACCTTTCTGAATAAGGGAAGTTGCCTTTTTGCAGTTCTCTCTAAAGAACTACGCCCTCGCGGAGGCGCCGCAGTGCAGCACGACCCAACATGGCCGCTGCATTCCCCACATTACCACTGGAAACAAACAGATCCGCCTGCAATGGCCTGCAGCTCCATAGCTCACTCATGCCGGACTAGGTTAAAGAAAACTCAGCGTGGACGCCGCCTGGCCAAGTAAATGCTCTGATGCAAAACAAAACTATAATATTAATAAGAGACAATATACAGTAAACAAACCTGAGGCACAGCATGCTACCTCATATTTGACGTTAAATACCTCATTTTTAATGACGTTTCCAAAGGTTATAATTAACGAAACAAAAAGACTCCAGCAATCTGTTGGTGAGGAAACTGTAGTGATCTTGCTAGTGTACTTCCATCAGACCCCTGATGTGTCATTTGAATATATTGTATGCCAAAACGCGTACTGCAGTTCTAGGCAAACGAAGTGGCAAGCTAATTTCATTTCTAGATTTGTTTTAATATTTAGGCATCAATGTGCACACACGTGTTGTTCACCGTTACAAATACATTCAGACATGTGTCTAATTAAATATGATCGCTCAGGCTTCAGTCAAAATCAATCATCGTTTTACAACGAATTGCAATTAAAACATGCACACACGTAACTCCCTTTGCTTTTATGTTGTTAATACTGCTAACAGCCACAAGAGGGCGAACTTACAGCAGTGCTCGGCCTGATACGGGTAATCCAAGTGTATGTCCGTAACAACAATGACTGTGATCTTGAGCGGAGTACGTGATCTAATGTTTCTTGTGTATTGTTCCTGTGCAGTGTCGAACTTTTATCTATATAATTTTATTTCATTATAATATCCAAATTAATGTACACTGCTCCATATTCTGAGTTAGATTTGCATTCTTTCTCTCTGGATAGTGTAGATTACAATCGAGAGGACATTTTCTCTCTCAGAGGTTAGCCTGTCTATAAGCGCGCCTTCGTGCTGCAGATGCACTCTAACTCCTACACCTACACCTACACTCTAATCATACACCAAAAGCAGCTATTATTCACAAACACCATCATTTCTGTTGCTGTTGTTACTACCATTTTGGCAGATTTATTTTTTGAAGGCGTTAAACAGCTTTTAATTCTTTTGTCTGAACAGTTCATTCGAGCGTATACTTACGAAAAATGTATAACATCCCCTCAATTATTGGTGAATTATGAATTTAGACATAAAAAAGAACAATCCGTGTTGGCCTACGTAAGAACGCTATTAAACTTGAATGAGCGCGTGTCGGTGTTTATTAATAAAACATTATAATCGCGTGTCTCTTTTTAATATTTAATGTATTCATGTATTTTATTGTTTATTTAAAAAATAAAGTTAACAAAATAAGGATAGCGAGAATTCAGCAAAATAACGGATGGACAATTCTAATGCTTTTGGGTTTAAATACCTATTAAATCTAGATATTCTCAATAAAAGCTTCTTAATCTGAAGTGTTTATTTGCTCGGTGTTCATGTATTTTCACAAACGTTCACAAAAAGTGTTGCATGTTAACATTTTAATATTAACAAGTTCATGACTCTGTATCATTTTTTAAAAGAAAGCGATAGTATTACTACTTAAATATATGTATTAAATATAAATGTTATACACCTGCAACGTACATATTACAAATAATTCCAAAATGCATTTTTACTTACAGAGACTGTTTTCTCCTGCAACAATTTTATAATGACTTCTCGACCTGAGTATCAAATGCAGTAATCTATAACTAAATACATTCATGCCTATTTAATATATTTAAACGTAGTTTAAATACGCAATGTAAACCCACTATATTTTAAAACAATCAATCGCCTTTACTCTTAATTTAAGGGTGTATAAGGGTATAAAACACATTTGTATAAATTCCAGTAAAATAATAACATTTTTCCAAGTTACTATTAGAGTCACAAATTCCCTGCTTTACATTTAGCTAAATGTACGAGATAATACTTCACAACCACTAATTTGCTAAATAAATAATTATGATTTAACAAATGGGAAGTTGCTTATTGAGTTTTACCTTTTCCTCTCAGAAATGATCGGATTAAGAAAACAGCACAAATCTGAATAAACAACATATATACACAGTATATATTAGTAGATCATTTGCGTCATGCAAGCGCTGAAGAACAGGCAACATCATTTGTGTCGCTGTAAATAATGAAAGTAAATACACATATTAAGATGTAATATAATTTTATTTTTTCATTCAGATTTAAAACAGTTTTTTCCTTCGACTCATCATTCACCGTGTGTTCGGCTGTGTTTAGACTCATTGCCTGCATGAAATATTAAACGACGTGAGAATTCTTGAAGTATTTGCAGACACTGCTCATCTTGACCCTGAGTTAGACCCTGAAGGAGTGCAAAACAGGTTGCTTTAATTTAGGCTGCAATTAGCTTTCATTGTTGTTGATCTTTAACGAATACACATTTGATCTTTTATGTTACACTGAATGAAAACCAATTTCAAGTCCTTGTTCTAGGTGTCGCTGTTGACCACGTTTAAAACTTCAAATCGCTTGTCAACGCGTGCACGTGACAGGGAAGAGCCTCTCAAGGCCTTTTTTAAATTTCATTGGTGAGAATGTCATGTGGTTGCAGAGACTCTCTGGGTTACGCGGGGATTGTTTTGCTAGATATGTCAGCTTACAGAGGACACTTCTTTCCTTAGTGAAAACTCTCCAATATGTCCTTTCCCAACAGCAGCTCTCCTGCTGCCAACACGTTTTTAGTAGATTCTTTGATTGGTGCGTGCAGGCCAGATTTTTACTCCAGCAGTAACATGTACATGCCATCCACTGCAGAAATGGGAAGCTATGGAATGCAAACCTGTGGACTCCTGCCGTCTCTTGGCAAACGAGGGGAAGTAAACCACCAAAACATGAGCATGAACTTCCACTCGTACATACCTCAAACTGATAACTGGGCAGATCCGGGTAGGTCCTGCCGATTAGAGCAACCGCTTAATCAGATGTCCACCTGCACATTTTCACAGAATATAAAAGAAGAAACGAATTGTTGTATGTACTCCGACAAAAGAGTAAAGGTCAGCTCGTCCGAGATACCCGCGTACTCCAACCTGATTCCCGACTCGTGTTCTGTTGACAGTCCCGAGATTGCGGTTCCTGGCTATTTTAGACTAAGCCAAACTTACGCGACGGCGAAAAATCAGGACTTTGACAACGAGGCGATGAGTCCGAACTCTACGTTAATGCAGTTGAGCAGGGTGCCTCCAAAAGCGCAGTCAACGCCCTTCGTCGAGGCGGAGAAGAAGCTCCCACCCGAACGCAACACAAGGAGCTCGTCCCCGGCGCAGAGTCCAGAGCGCAAAGCCTCCATCGCGCAGGAGAACAACTGCACCACAGAGGCGTCTGTCTCTAGCCCTGAAGTGCCACACAGAGAAGGGAAAGGTGGGTACAATAAAAGGATTAATCGCGTCTTGGTGTAACGCGAACGCACCAGCATCATAAAACCCAATATAAAACACAAACAACCCGAAAGTCGTAATGTTTAATGGGAGTCTTACTCAGGTTGCAGTAAAAGCCGTTACAGGAAACGGCGCTGCGAGGCGCGTTAACATCAAATACCTTTTGTTGCGGGTGACTTACTGGCATTTTTCTTTAGCCAATTTAAGCACAGTCGATTTTCTACTTCCTCCGTGTGTAGCGCAGAAACTAAATAAAATATCAATTTATTTCAATTCATTTGGTATTGACTATTACACCAATTGATTAATACTGTGCGTACTTAGAACACTTCGGTAATGTCATAATTATGGTGCAGTAAGTGGAGTATTTATCCTAATTTAACTTAAAATGTAGATATTTTAATTTAAATAAATTATAAACAGACAAAATATGCTAACTTAACATATATTAAACTATAAATTTATGTTTTAGAGATTTGCAATACACTCTTGAATAGGCTACTAATAAACTTGTCTTTGTTTGCTGAAGGACCAAACGAGGTCACGGACACTTTTCCAACTGTTTTGTCTAAGTACGTTAGTAATAATCTACAGTTGTAATATAAATGATTCTAATCGTTTAACAAACATATGACATTTATTCATGTTTTATTTCAGGATTAATACGGTCCATCTCAAAGCAAGACATCTGGTGCTGTAGTTCACCGTGTCTTTTTGTTTTACAGAATCTAAAGACGAAACACCGACAAGCAACTGGTTAACTGCAAAGAGTGGAAGGAAAAAACGATGTCCCTACACAAAGCACCAGACCTTGGAATTAGAAAAAGAGTTTTTATTTAATATGTACCTGACTCGGGAGCGCCGCCTTGAGATCAGCAAAAGCGTCAACCTCACTGACAGACAAGTAAAAATCTGGTTTCAAAACCGCAGGATGAAACTTAAGAAAATGAGTAGAGAAAATCGTATTCGTGAACTTACCTCTAATCTAACCTTTTCGTGAACATGCAAACATACCGCCACCTCCATTCTGTCAGCCCATGTATGTGGCCATGTGTAATGATAACATGAGCGGGTGCTGTTTTGGTTACTTTCACGTTCCTGTCTTGTAATTGTTGCTACATCCTGAATAGGATTTTAAATGTGAAGCTTTGTGTAATTTGAATATGTTTCACAGGGTATCTAAGTGGTGTGACGTCTTAACACATAAAAGACAACACACATGAACTGTTACTAACGGTTTCATTTCCAGCGGGGACGGAGCATATTTGTCACAGGAACAGCTGCGACAAAAGTCATGGTTTTGGACATGAAAGCACATTCCAAAGTGTTCGTTTGAAAACCAACATCTATGAGAAGTGATTGCGTATAACATTTCTGTATAGTATATGTTTAAGTGTCTGTGTCAGAGCATGTTTGTGGCATGTGGTCAGTGGACTAATAAACGGATTATGTCATAATACTGTTTTGTGTAGTGTGCGCAGTGTTTCCTGAACACATTTGAAGGAAAACCATATCTGATGGGGAGGGAACATGGCTGAATGCTTTTTCACTCCGTGCTGTAATTACAACTCAGGAAAATTACAGGAAAACTCATGTAAATATGAATGGACACGGCACAACATATAGCAAAACTGTTATCGTCTGTGAAAATATTCTGTAAATGTCTGTAAATTACTTCACAGTAATCAACGACTAGGTTATTCACATCGAAAATATTACTAGATTCTTCAAAGCTAAATTGCTAAACGCAAACTATCAGTGGACTTCAATTTGAAGAATTAATATATAGTGAAGTAAGGTAAAAAAAAAGGTAAAATAAATAAATAAATAAACGGCATAATGATCGATGATGAAACACTTGCACTGACTTCATTTTCAAAATGATTTTAGGACATCAGGGTAGTGGACGCTGCTGTTGCCTTTCTCATTTCAAGAGTTTGAAAGTTTGAGTAATTCATGTTTTTTGACATCGCGTTTAGATTACTGCAACTTACTGTATTCGTTTAAATGAATGCTACTTCTATGACTGTCTCCAGTCCAAAACGCACCAGCAATGCGTCTCCGTAAATACACTCATATCACTTATGTTACATTGGCTACCTGTGCGATTTAGAATGGATTTTAAAATGTTAGTTTTTGTTTTTAAATTGCTAAACAACCTATTTCCCTTTTCTCTAGACTTTCATCACTGCACGACAAAATATAACAAAGAGCAGAACGTGACTTTGCTGTCGCGGGCCTTCAACAGTTCACCTGCTCATACATCCACACACATACGTCACACGTTTCATTCATCTCAATACTTTTTCAATGTTCATCTAATGTTTAATTTGCGTTTGACTTCAGCTGGCATTCTGAAACGTTGAATGTTGAAATGTTAATGTAATGAATGTTTCTTTCTTGTTTTTCCTGTTGTTATAATTTGACATAATTTGTTTCTATTTTTTTTGTGAATGTATTTTTAAACTTTAGCTTTCATATTTTAGCTGGTGTTGTAAAGCACACCGGTCAGTTGTCACTGTTTTCAATGGTGCAAAATCAAACGTGAAACTTAATTTTTCGTTCAACGAATCGTTCTACAGGTCGATATAATTATTTTAATGCTCTGCTCTGCACTCTAACCCTCTAACCCTCTAGTGTGAACGCACACACAAACTCTGTACACACGTACACACGTACACACTTACACACTTGTGGGTGTGTGGCCACAATACAAGCGCAGACAGAAATATCTTTACTCTTCAAAATCCTTTCGCCACCTTCTGTCACACTTCATTTTTATTCTCAACTTCAGAAAAAGTACTATATTACATGACCTTAATTTATACCAATTTATATATTGTCAGCCTTTACACACGTTATCTATTGCAACAGACCTCATATTCATTGGAATGACGTGACGCAGCAATATTTGTAAAGTTTACGAGTAATGCAAATACAGGCCACTTCAATAAATATCCAGAAATATTTCCATATTGCTATTTTTATACAACGACAGACACATAAGCCCAGACGCTGAAACGCCAAGATTCGGTTTTATTAAGGGCGCATTAATACATAATCAAATGCACCTCATAATGTTTTTATTGATAGACATAAAAGTAGGAATACCATGGCTCTCTTTTCAATAAATAAAAAAAAATAGAAATATTACTTTGTGTCATTCTTACAACAAAACCAAATCTTCAAATTAACGATTTTAACACCGAAGCAGCGCTGACAGTTTATAAAATATGACAATCTGTGAGGTTGTGTTGTTTTACAGCATGTTATTACATTTATTTTACGAGGACTTGCAACTCAGTACTCTATAAAATACTTTACAAGGCCAGAGTATCTGACACACCTTATGACGAAATTTTGCAAGGTTTTACACTCCACTGAAATCATTTGCTAAAGTATCAATGGTGAGTGTTGGTATTGAAATAAATAGGTGTTAATCTGCCCAGTAAAGATTAAACACCGGTACTACCCCCATTCTGCCTGCGCGTTAAAAACACTAGGAATCATGGGACAGAATACATAATATTATTACACTTGAGTTATGATAAAACTAGTTTATCTTCATCTTTGAAAGTACAGTATCAAACATACCGTTACCAGCGGACTGATTTACTCTCGGTATAAGTAAATATGATCACGTGATCCATGTGACCAATCACTGAAGATGAAGGCAGCAAAAATACTATGATTGTTCAGAGGCAAGGTTCCCGTAACAGAGTAACGATTTATATGAGTTCGCAGGGATTCGAAAATGTCGACTAGTTCAGCTCTGAGCAGCTATTACGTGGACTCTATAATGGGGCATGAGGCGGAGGATGTGTACGGAGCGCGTTATGTCCCGGGTTCGCACGCCGCGCCCGCGAGGCCATCGGGTGTGGGGGAAAATGCGGATTTTTCCTCTTGCAGCTTCGCTCCCAAGTCAGCCGTGTTTCCCTCCTCTTGGTCCTCGGTTCATCAAGCCTCACCCGCTGCGGTGTCTGGAATGTACCATCAGTACGTTCAGCAGACTCATCTGGCAGACAACAGATACCTGCGCTGGATAGATCCAGTCTCAAACCATATTTCTTTATCCGGGTTCCACTCTAGCAGCCGGCAGAGCGGGACAAAGACTGAAAATGTCCCCTCGAAAATGACTGAAAGCGGCGTGTTTGAGACAGGGACGCCGATAGTTCCTGAGTATAGCTGCAGCATTGTGTCCGAGTGCGCAGACAAAGCTGCTGAAGAAAGAGTTGCCAATGATATTTCAAGTCACAGTGAACCAAAAGACGAGAAACAACAACTTGACCCAAGTAAGTATAATGAATTGCCCAGTGATTTACAACCCTGGAACTGCACAAGCAGGTTTTCCTTAACTGGAGGTTTTACTCACCTATAAAAGTGTCCGGATTTTTACCAAGCACAAACATGTCATCGGTTGTAAAGTGGCTATTTCAAATAAACCTGTAGAAATAATTGCATTCGCATATTTACTAATGTCAGACAACCCATAACTACAAACATACGTTATACCTAACTTTGCTAAAATAATTGTTATTATTCTATTTACCATTTTTGAGATGATCAAATTGTAATGTGAGGTTTACTTACACCGTGCTCGTTGTTTTACAGGTAACCCAGCAGCAAACTGGATTCACGCACGGTCGACAAGAAAGAAACGGTGTCCGTACACAAAATATCAGACTCTGGAACTGGAAAAGGAGTTTCTTTATAACATGTATTTAACAAGGGATCGTCGCTATGAAGTTGCACGAATCCTGAATTTAACAGAGAGACAGGTGAAAATCTGGTTTCAGAACAGAAGAATGAAAATGAAGAAGATGAACAGGGAGAGAAACAGTAAAGACCCTCTGTGAAAAGCGTAATGCGCCCGCTGAACAGCTCATGCTTCTTTTGACTGTCGCTTGCTTTAATAATGTATCGTTCTGTGTTTTTTTTATTTTCTTTAAGTTAAAATTCACGACTCTCAGGATCCCCTCAGCAAACCCTCCATTTCATTTGGTGTACATTATAAGTAAAAATAGCTATTGTTTGTATTGTTTGTGTGACCTTTAAATAAATGGGTATTCCGTGCTAACTTCTATCACACGATCACAGATTTGTTGGCGATATCTGTTTTGTTTACGATATATTGACTTTTGGCCTTTTCTTTTGCATCCCGGTGGAGTTTGTTTAGACCCCGAGAACCACAAGAATTCTGTTTCTTGCGCATGCATGCTAAACTAGAAACGTACTAACTCGTAAAAATCTTATCAAGTGTATTTGGAAAGTACGATAAAATCCGCGCTCAGATAGTTCTTTAGTTACGAGTTTTTTATTCTCCGTCTATAATGCATGCAAACAGAAAGCCTTACCCTCGTGCTTTCTTTATTGTTTTGAGTAAAACAATACTTAAAATCTCACTTATTCTTAAATTAGTAGCTATATTTGTCGTTTAAAATGCACTTGTTGGCGTGGTTGATCCATGCACCGAAAAGGTCTGAATTATTTTAGTAAAAGGGACTCTTGCTGTATTTATTTTGCCACAGTGGATTCACGTACTTCATTCAGTGGGTGTACACACTTTGCTGGACGCTCAGAACGTCAGCTGTCGACTACTCAACTTGTGCACATACTGAATCATTTTGTAAAAGTTTGTTACGTTTATAAAGACCAATATTTACAAATAAATTAAAAGTGTGACTTCCACTGCACAATGTGCTAATTTAAATATTTAAAATATTTATGCTCTTAAATGAGATAGTATGTCAAGAAAAATGTTGTGTTTTATACTTAACACAAACTAGAGGTTCATTGTTAATAATCAGTTTATGATTAGGAAAAGGTGTTGCAAGGATCCCAATTTATCTTCAACCCAGCACCAAGAATTGCTTTAGAGCAGGAAGAAACTGGGTCCAATAAAGCTATAGAAAGAGCCAGACGTCTGGTCTAAATGAGTTTATGGTATAGGACAGTAATTGCTCTCTTCTTTGAAAGTAACTTCACTGCTTCTTTGTGTCTGTTTCTAGAAAACAGAAATGTAGACACTTTTCTACAGGGTGTCTGGTCGATGTATTGATGAGACTGAACCAGCAAACTGAAAGTCACGTTTATTCACCAAATGCATTTACTCTCATGACATAAATCCTAAAAGTTGAAGATCATTTAGGATGTCAGTATTATTACTATTATAAATCATTTTCATAGTATTATTATTATTAATATTATTTTTATACAAATAATTTCACACAGCGTTTAGAAAAATCGTTTGATTTTAGGCAAAAGTTTAAAAATGAGCATATGAGAATGCAATGACAAAAAACAACATCATACGTGACAACCACGTATTCGTTACAGTACTCTATTTTTTGGGATTTTTTCGGCAGCAGTAACTGCTGCAAGAGAGACAAAGAGGCTATGAAAACGTTTCACATTTTCAAAGAATGCAAATTCAATAGAGGTGCACATTACTGTCGCTAGAGGGCGTCGTTGTTCTGTGAAAATACTGTTAAATAATGTTTGGGGCCGTACTGTTGTGTTCACCTCCATAAAAGAGGGGATACAAAAGAACGGTAGAGTGGACTAAATTCAGATTTGGCTCCAAAAAGAAATATATCTAGAGAAAAATATCTGCGTCAGCTCCCCTCTCATCTAATACAGGATTAAGGTGCACACGGAGCAATTTAAATGGCTGTTTTGCATAAACAGTACTGCTGATTAGAGCTGTGGCTTTCCAAAAGACACGAACAGAATATTTGGGCCAGTGAGTTGATATAGCTCACCATGCATCATTGTAGGTCTGTTTAAAGATTCGTTACGGCTAAGATACATATAATAAACTCATAGATGGATATCAAACGTGTTTATTTGTATTTTATAAAAATAAACTGTTATACTATTAAAATCTGTCACTGTTGGCGAAGACCTGGGTGAACATAATTCATATCAATAAATAAAAGTTCATTCTGTACTCCTGATCTTGACCTTTTAAGTGCTAATGAGCAAAAACAGCAGACTAAAATCTAAATGTGATAAAACGCCTATTTTACTGCTTATGTTTTAGTCTGGAACGAAAGTAACAATATACAGCAGCAACTATTATTACACATACCATCTAAATACAATAAACTTTTATATTAGTGTTTTAATCTTTCCTGCGTTGTTTATAATCAAAAACACAATCCATCTTTAAATACCTGAAAAAATTACCGTGAAGAAAGATTTTTTTCTTTTTTCTTTTTTTACTGTGACGTGACCAACACTAGTGTAAACATGCAAACAAAGAATTCTAAATAGATCACCTTTTCTCCTTGCTTGGATACTCAGTAATTAAGGGTAAAATAGCTTTTACTGGCTTGTATGTAGGTTCTTACGTTGAACCTATATGAAACACAATATTTCCGCAAATATATGCTCGGCAGACAGACACATGTACACTGAACAATGTTGTGAAGGGTTTCCAGCATGCACTGCAGCAGAAAAACATAACGTTACTTTCATTAAAAGGATTGTTGTTTTCAGGGCTGTTGTTGGAGGTCTTATTATTTTGTCAATCGTTTGATTTGATTATGTTTCGTGATTGTCATCTTATTTGAGCTTTGTGTGTTTATTTGAGGTCTAACTATTACATTTCTTGTGTTTTTACTCTGATTCTCAGACCCAAATTAATGTAATAAATGTGCTAAACGAACAATTTTAGTCAGCAAGATTTTGTAAATTAAACAGACGGAACATATAGATGTACAAAACATGTAAAGATCATATAATCTCAGCGATTGTTGTTAGGCAGAATTAATTGTACTAAGCTGTCCAGGTCAACTTGAAGTGAGGCATAACACTACAACGCTACAAACAAATATCTGATTTTAAATTATTAATACTGTTGTTGATGCTAGTTCTAAACAGTTATAAATAGCAGTAGCCTAACATACTTTCAACATGGCTTTTAATTTTTATCTCCTGACAGCATCAATGAATTCAGCTCTGCACAAGGATCTTCTGCAGACGTCGCTGAAATGTATAAGCATGATGTGTTTGGCGACGGCCAATACGGATTCAAATTATTTGATGGGCTTGGAAAACCTGCACCACAGTGCACCAGTTATCAGGCGAATCCTGCTGGAATTACGCGTCACTGCGAGCGGATGAAATTCTACTGGCACGCTATACACGGACAGCAGGTCTTTACGACACTGGGAGAGGCCGCCGCTAGAATACCGAGCCTGTAAATCCTCCTGTGGCGATACTGGCGCCTAAATCACCTTCATCTCTGCTGTTCGCTCCAATGAGACTTCAAGGTTGTGTGTCATAAAGTCTGTTTTCAAATGATTCTAGCTGTCTTTTTATTTTTGATAACACAAAACATACATTGCCTTTGAAACCCATTAGACCGTAGTATTCCCAATAATGCACGTTCCCGTTTAATGAGCGATTATGGAATACTAGGATGAAAATACTAAATACTTTGAAGGCATATTGACTATGGCTTACATTATAAACAGGAATGTTTTACACATGCACACCGAATTAAGATAATGTAAAAAAAAATATGGCCAACAGAATATAATCTGTTTATTTCACAGCAACACAAACTCAGAAGCATCGCTGTATTCACCAATACACTGCTCGTGCATTACACAGCCAGTGCCCTAAAGCCCGACGCTGCATCAAACCTCCTGCAGCACTTCAGTTAATTAAGGAGAAGAAACAGATTTGTTGGAAATATTCTTTTCCAATATTTAAATTACCAATAGCATATTCCAATCCGCAGTGTATTTAATATATAAATGTAACACAAGTATGTTTATAAATAAACTCATAATTGTATATGTTTAATTCAAGAGCAATGGTAAATTAGACGTAGAACATTTACATAATGCTTCTGGCAGATCCAAAACGACTTACAGTACATTCAAGCTACACATAGAAACAAACAAACATGAATGAAACTCATTTAAGCTTCTAAACACGTTTAAACTATCAAATAACATTTTATAACAAGTATTATTTCCCATGTTTCTGCCCGTCCTAAAATATATTAAACTTGTTATTCTGTTGATCATGCAAACAACAGACTGCTATTTGTGCTATTGTCGAAAAATTCAATTAAAGAATAAAAAATACATAGGACAAACGATCAACTGCTATTATTTCTTTGGAAGATTTTCAAATATACTTACATTATACCTATACTGTGGATTGTGCGCATTCAATTAAACTAGGCGTTTTTATCTTTTTAAAGCATTGAGCGTATCAAATATATTACAACATTTCTGTTGTTAGCCAATGCTTAGTTGACATATGTTTAGATAGTTAGATAAATATTTGGATATATTCTTTAAATTATTTTAGCTTACGTAGGAAGAACATTTTTAGAAAGTCACTCTCTTTCTCTCTCTTTTACTCTCTCTCTCGTTATCTCTCTCCCACACAACCACAAACACTCTCTTTTAGCAGATGTCTGTGTCTGTATTTTCTTTGCTGAAGACGTGCAGATGGGTCAGTCATTATGCGCAAAATACTAGAGGCTTTGCGGCAGCCCAGATTCCTTTCTGTTAGAACACAATTTACAGCTCTGTAATAGATCTTTTTATGAGCCTGTTTCCACTGTCATTGGACGCCAGTGGTCATGTGCGGGACGCAAACATCTTCGTGACCCTTTCTCTTGATTTCCCATGCGATGTTTTCGCTGCATTTTGTGGCTAAGGGCTCCAAATCCAAAAACACGACGTGCTTATATATTTGCAGGTTACTGTTTTCTGTGCTGGCGCTCGGAACGGCAAATTCAGGGCTTTGGTAACTTTCATTATCGTTCACATATGTTGTCAGATTCTAGATGGTGTTACAAGACCTGCATTTCTAATCAGCCATAGAGAAATGAACGACTGACATCGAACATGCTTCATAATATTCAAGAGCAACGCAGAAAGGAGGACATGGATTGTAGACCTTTGTTTGGTAAGTTAAATTTCATGACATTTTAACACAGCACACTGTACGCCACAGTGTCAGTCAAAAGCTACGTGAGCAGAAGCCTGTTGGTTTACAATCATTTCAGACTGACAGCAGGAAAGACAACAACAACTATTTCGATCAGAGAAATGTTCTTTTAAAATGCACAAAAGTGATTCTTTAAAGCTGCTGGTATTTTTAACATGGTGTTGTTTTATGTGGATGGTGGAACCTTATTTTGACGGTCTTTAAATCACAATAAATCTTCTTTAAATCGAAGCCATACATGGGAAAAACACGAACTTTTAAACAATACAGTTAAATCTGCTCTTCATTCACAATAATAACAAACTGATCTTAGTAATATGTTATTATTACTGAAAAAATAATTTATTACAAAAATTATGGAAATCCTCCTTTTATCCGAAACATAAAATCAATAATCACTAGAGACATTATATGACCGACTTCAATATAAACCTTTTAAAATCATCTGTGCAATTATGTATAGTGTATAGAGAGAGACAGATAGACAGATGTAAGATAGACAGAAAAGATAGACAGAAAATGTTGAAACTTTGGAAATGTCGTTGTTGTGAGTTAACAGATCTTAATGGCGAGTTTAATGGCGCAGTTTTAGGGCAGGAAGAAGACTGGGTCTGCGGAACAAAGGCAGTATTTCACAGTCAGCTGACAGGCGGCTACAGAGGTATTTACAACCCCACTGCAATGCGGCAAAGATGTCAGGCCTACAAAACGAGCCAACTGAATCTACAGCGTTATATCTACACACACACACACACACACACAAAACATTCATAACAACACATTCCAAATAATGAAAATATTTATATGATTCTGTAAATGTTATCAGTCGCAACATTCCAGCCTCTATGTCAATGCAACTGCTATTATTGCTAAGTATTATTTGTATTATTAATTAAATTATTTACTTGGTCATAGTTCTGAACGAGTTTGTTGGATGAAATTGCGCAGAAAACTACCTAATGACCAACATTTGCCACGTTCCAAACACCTGGACATTTTGCGCTTTGACCGGAAGGCGGCGCTGTTGGCTAACACTCTGGGACTTACTGGTCCGCTATTTGCAGTTTTGTACTCGAGGTCATTTCCTGTGAGTGTGATTGGTTGGCGTAAGCGCGTGACAACATTTACATTTCTTTATTTGTGTGACAGCAATGTAGATTTAAAAGTTCAAGTAAATGAATAGTTTTAGGTAGTGCGCGAGAATATTAATAAGTATATAACTATATACTTCTTAATTCGAGTATTCGTCAACATTTTTACCAACGCTTTAAATAAAATACATTTACATCTATTCAGGATTTACCCAAAATTGTGATATGACTAAAATTTTAAATCTTGATACGCAACGTTGTGACTCTCTAAAAGTGTCATGTTAACCCTGACAAAGCCAGTATTGTGAATGAACTGAATGAATAATCAGATGACGATGACAACCTAATCAGATTGATTAGGTTAAACATATAAATCCAATTTAACACGGTAAATTAACAAAATCTTACATCTTATCAAAAACTTCCCCGTGGACAAAACCTTCACAATGGACATTTGTGACGTCATATATAGGACTTGCCATTTGGCGTTGTGTGTCTTTCACTCTGACTCGTCTGTGTCTCACCAGGGATGCGTTTTATTACCTTAAATGTACAGTCAGATAAGCCCTCATATTAATTCACACGTCAGGGACTTCACAAACACCTCATTTGTCCAGCATAGAGAACTGTGCTTGCAAAATAAATAACGAACTGGAGCCAGTAGTTGGTAAGGAAATACTACAATTATAAAGTCTTTGCTTTTAAAATACATGTCAGATTTTATTATATTCGGATACATGATATAATCTCTCAACTTCGACAATGAAATGTTTTCCCTCAGAGTGCGGTGAACAGGAATTATTCCCGTGTCTTTATTTCCTCTTGAGATCAGAGTAATCGCCATTATTGAATAAGTGCAACTTTCAGGATTATTTATGGCACCCGCGCGCTGTCAGGAATGGCTGTGGGGAAGCACGTGATACCATTAAACTTTGTTTTATGGCCAGGGAGTTGACAAGCCAAAATATAATTCACATAGTATATTAGAAAGGTCGTTCAGACGGTTTAGAAAGGATCCCAGTATGGCTGCACAGACGGAATAGGCTCCCCGTTCCTTCTGATCATGGATATAGGAGATTATGAGCGCGGTTTCTGTGAGGAGGCAGCCTCTGGAGGTAAGCGGATTAAATTGTGCTGTGACGTTTACTTCGAATAGTTAGAATGCGAAGCACTGGATTGTGTTCTGTGAACTAATCTTTAAATGATTGGAAAACTATGGAGAAGAAAATGAGGTTGCAATGAAGATGACGTAAATGTTGTGCAGTAGTCCGGTTTTGGTGTAGTCGTGGCGCCACGTTATGAAAGAATATTCTGTCAGCAGGGCTTTCCTTGTGTTCATAAACGAAAGGAACCACGTCAAAATTCACATTTTAGATAATATGGGAACATAATAAAGGAAAGTAAATAGCTAATATTTTCTTATTATGAACATTTGTTTTGTTAATCATCATATTATTCATCTCCAAAAGCTTTATATTGGATAATTTTGATAGCTGTTGTGTAGCACTTAAACATGATTGTGTGTGATTTATTTGCGTGATACAAATGGGGAAACGAAAACGTTGCAGTGAATCGATACAAACACTTTTATGATCTAAAAATGAACTTTAAATGAGTGTTATATCTGGGTTTTTGATTGTTAAGCTCTTTAGCGCCCCCAAGCAAAAGAAATTCGGTCTTTATCCATATGTGTGCATATTTGTAATCACATATGTATATTTTTGAAAATATATATGTTTTCACACACACGTTTGTGTGTGTGTGTGTGTGTGTGTGTGTAAAAACCTGCGAAATTGTAACAATTAAAAGTAATTTAAGTTAAATACGTTAAATACAGTTAAATACGAATAAAAGTAATTTATCTGTCTATTTAGTTTTAGAAATTAAAATAAATTAATTTATTTTACAATATATGTATCTGTTGGATGTATCTGTGAAATGTCATACGTAAAATCTCAATTTTATTACTTGAAAACCAAAGTGACTAATTCTGTTTAGTTAAAATGATTTTAAGTAGACTCATTACGTAGACGCATTAACATGTAGATTAAAACAACACCGTCGTTTAAAACCAGCGACTTTGGTTACAGCGGTATTAAATCACTAAAATGATATCGATAAATGTTGCATGATAAGGATTGTTTCATTTTAAACCACAGGTCATGACAAATGGTGACTCTTTAGTTCGTTTGTTCATCAGTAACTCGGCTTTGACCCGTCTCAACAAGTCGAGAAGCAAAGGTGAAACACAGGTCAAGCTGTCTAACAAATATTAAAAGCCAGATGACTAAGTACATACTTTATTCACATGTATACAAACATAAATACATGCATGGATAAATTAAAAACGAAAAGAGAAATCTAACAGCAAATGTGGCTGGCCTGCCAGAATAGAATAGAATACTTTTATTGTCATTGTACAGCTGTACAACGAAATTATGACTTGCTCAAGATTAAAAGTGCACACGTACACACACATTCAAAAATGTAAATGTAAACAAATGTTTACACTGTTATGGAATGAAAAGTAAACATAGTGCAAATGTAGGCAGATATGTGCAGTAAACTGTGCAAATGTAAAGAGATGTATAAGAAATGGTAGAATATATACAATATGGCAGAATAAACATATTAAAAATAAATATGAAGAGAATCGAGAATCGAAAGAATAAGTCGCAGTTTAGTTCTAAAAGCACCAAAAAAACATTGTGCGAAATGTAAACATTAAACGAGTATTAATCAAATTAATCTAACGTATAATAACCTGACAAATTTACACTTTTTAATTGTACAATTGTTTTATTATTTTACATTTAATTCTTAAAAATCATTCTACATCCATATACAAAATATTTTGTTACCTATGTAACTGGTAAATAAATACAGATTTAGCTAAATTGGCAATAAACGAAAACGAGTTTTTTTCTGCCCAGTTTTGGGGTCTCTTGACTCAGTGACCAGTGACTTTACTGCTTTTCCGCCCTGCAAAAAATTCTTAGTGGTGTTTGTTGTAAATGATTCGGTTTGACCTCTCGACCTTCAGCCTTCATTTATATTCCTCTTCTCGGTATCCAAACAGCGCAGAGCTTTCAAACGGACCACCTGAACAATTCGAGTGCCGTGACAGCGTCTTACTGTGAGTAGACCTTAGGAGAGAAGCCCAATTTATTTATATTTGACCCCAAACTCAGAGACAGCCAATGAAAGAATGTCTTATTCTATTAGTGAGGTTAGTCACCTATAAACAGATAAATATAAAGGCACTGCATCAGTGCTGACAGCTGGACTTGTGGGTCTCTGATTGAAGATTTCTTCGTGCTGAAACATTTGTATTATTTAACATTTAATTGTATTGCAGAAAGTTTAACTTTAAGGCAAAATGTACAGTGGCCGTAGAAATAAAGAATACATTTTTAAATTTTAACATTAGACAGAGAGAATATTAGAATATTAAATCGTTTTTAAAGACATGTTTGCCAATTGGAAACATACATGCCGTCGTCTATATATACCCTGTAGAACCGAATTTGTGTGAAAGAAATACGGTCACAAATTCGATTCTAGGGGAGTATATGGTCGACGCAAGAACTTCGATTAACTCTCGGCCATATATATTTTTAATTGGATCACTGAATGTTTCTGCCATCTAATGAACGGATACTGTATTTAAAAAACATTAATTTAAGCATGGGGATAGTATTTGATTCCTACATCGTACAACTTTACAGAAATGCTTTACTCGGTCGACTGAACAGCAGTAAACGGTAATGCCCACTTTGTCATTTGCTTCTACCTGTTCTCATTGAAACCGTTTGACATGAATTGCTTTCAGATCTTGCTCAGTGTGTTCAAATTGACAGAGGGCAAAAATGAACATTGGCGGTGTTTGTTTGAACATTACACTTTTCACATTAATGTCCTATATATTACTTCTGGTGGTACCTTCAGAGCTGCCAGGCGGTTATTGTCTTTTATGTGCTGTTTGATTATTGATTGGCACGGCGCGTTAAAGGCGAACCAGGGCGCCCTATACAGCGCGCTGAAAGGATGAGAAGGGCTGGAACGATGAGACTCCAGTAACTTCTGAATGACCTCTACATCACAAAGACGGTCTCCATCAATTGTCCACAGGCTTTATGTGCTGTTCTGTGCCCTGGGCGTTTATATCTTTTGTGTGGTTTTGACCTGTCAAAATCCTTGAGCCGAGTTTGATTTACCTTAGTTGAATATTGATTTACCCTATGGACCACACTGCACGCATATGTCTGTGCTTCAAATGCATGTTTTCATATGACATTAAATGTGCCATATATCGCTCGCCAAAAATGCGCACTGGCCACTAGAGTTAAAGACACAAAACGAACTAGGAGCTTTTAGACGCGGTAAAACGCTACGCATCTGCGCACTGGCCACTTCATCAATAAACTTTGATCTCTTAGTCCTACTAATTGAGAGATAATGTTAAGTTTGTGAAATTCGCTGCTAGGTGTGCACAGCTTCTTCTCTGTTGATGAAATCCCTCCATCTCGATTGGCCAGGCTGGTCACATGGGCACCGAACTTTATTCAGTTGGCAGCAAGTAGGAGGGCTTTATGGAGGGAGGAAAAAAAGACAACTCGAGAAAAATTAGTATTTTCTACCTTCAGAAATTAATGGCCATGAGTTCGTACATGGTGAACTCCAAGTATGTGGATCCAAAATTTCCTCCTTGTGAGGAATATTCACAGAACAGCTATATACCTGAACAGAGTCCAGGCTACTACAGCCCATCGCAGGACACAGACTTCCAGCATCCCGGGATCTACTCACGGTCAAACTACTCTGAGGCGCCCTACAGCTGTAACACTGTCCAGAGCTCATCGGTGCAGCCGCGGGGTCATGTCCAGGAACAAGCCAGCCACGCTAGCCCTTTCCCCGCACAGACAGAGCACTGTCCTGCGGGCCAGATATCCGCACCTAGGACTTGTGGACAACAACAAAACACAAAGAGCCAGAACGGGATACAATCCAAGCAGCCTGCTGTAGTTTACCCGTGGATGAAGAAAGTGCACGTTACTACGGGTAAGATTCAGTCTTTTCGCTGTCTACATGCAGGCCAGCCCATTCTGCCGTTTCAGACACACTTGAAACCATTCAGTTAAATATTTAAGGGCTTTTCTGAGGGGGCCGCCAATTACACCGGCCATAAATTTTTATTGCTTAGGAAATAGGCCGCTAGCTGTGTTGGACAGTGTTCCAGTACTGAAGAGTCTACTTGGCCCAACGTTTGGATAAAAATAATTTAGCAACGATACTTTGATAAAAACATATAAAGGAATTATACAAGAAAAGAGTGGATGCTGAAACGTAACCGTATTCTATCAAGTGGATATTTCTTGCGAGGGATTTCCCGTTTGAACGTGAAATGGCTGCTTGATCACTTTTTAACACAAGTGTGTGTTTGTCTCTCTCCCAGTGAACCCAGATTACACAGGAGCTGAACCCAAACGATCCCGGACAGCCTACACAAGACAGCAGGTTCTGGAACTAGAAAAGGAATTTCATTTTAACAGGTATCTAACGAGACGGCGTCGCATTGAAATCGCGCACACCCTCAGTCTCTCTGAACGACAGATCAAAATCTGGTTTCAAAACAGACGAATGAAATGGAAAAAGGACCACAAACTACCAAACACGAAAGGAAGGTCGGCATCATCTGGAAACCAGCACGTACAGCACGCTGAAAAGATCAACCAGATAGAGATCACAACTTTATAAGTGGATATCTCTCTCTCTCTCTCCCTCCAGATGTACAGAAGAACTGTATGTAACAGATAATGCTTCTTTTGACATTGCATGGTAGCGAGACATGTTGGTCGCAAGTGCCAAAACTGACAACCAGAGGCACACCGTGACTGAATACAGTGTAAAAACTGCTGTGCGTTTAAAGCCCAAATTTCGATACTTCCAGCATTATAACTCTTTGTAAATAACGCAAAGAGGACATAAGACATCAGTGATGGTTCACATGCCGTCATGAGGTACAGTAAAACATCAGACCATGTTTTACACACACTTGCCAAATTTATTTGAAAGCATGGTTCGTTTAGTGACACTTTTCACATTAAATAAATTCCCTCTGTATTTTAATCACATTTCTTCTCTATTAATCCCTATTGCGCGTTCATTTCTCTTAACTTAATTATGAAAACCTTAAGCAAGGCAATGTCCCGTATTTAATAAGTTGCGAATTTCTTTGTGTACTTTCGTCGGTGCAAGTAGCACAAAAACAAAATAAAATTAGTTAATTATAGGAAAAAAATCGTTGTCTGGGACATTATTTAAAAAAATTCCATTTGAACCTCGCTTTTTGTGCGCGCTTCATTACCGTTTCACTTGGTAAAAATCGATTTAAGTAATTCTCTTATAATTTTATGAACATAATCCTTATCATTCCTCAGATATTCGTTAGATACTTCTAAATTTGTTTATTCCAACTTTAAAAAATGTCCCATTTGTTTCAAAGAGGATGTTTGTTGCTAAATATTCAATGCCTTAACTCGGCTATAAATCCCATCTGACATCATTGTAAACAATATACCATATATAATATATAAAGAAGCAGTATTTCTGTCTTCCACATCTCGTCTTAAATTCTTTAATACAGGAACTGTTTAGATTAGCTTTTAGATGCTCGAACGCTTTATTTATTAAGTATAATATTAAAACTTTTATATTCGTGAACGTATCACTTCCAATATTACCATTACTGAAACAAAGTGCATTCTTATATACCACACACATTTGTATGTATATTGATATATTGTACATATTTTCTACAGACAAAGTTCCAGTAAATAAATAGTCTAAAGATCACGCAGAGGTTTCAATTAAACTGCGCAGTATTCTGTGTTGAAACTCGGTTTTGTTTTAAAAGGGTAGAAATAATATTAAGCACTTTCTTATTGTTTTTATTAAGTTATTTATGGGGATGGAAATGTGAGAGTTTTTCCAGCAGTGATTAAAGTTAGACGCTCTGTTATCATTGTGGTGTCTTTGTCTCCTTAAACAAAAACACAAGGCGCACAAGCATTGCGAAGATGTCTCCACACTGAAGCCTTCACGTTGAGAGCGTGAAAAGGTATTTTTACAGAAGTTTGACAAAAGCCTCGCGGGCAGGTTCATCCAGAGGACAGAGTTTCTGTTGCATTAGACGCTTTTAAGCCGCGAGCACTGACCTGTAAACTCGTGACCCGCAGGACCTTCAGTCTGTTCTCAGATTCTTTTTTTTACTTTTAGTACTTTGAGCAATAAATATTCTAGTCTTTGTTGATTTTTGGTTATATCTTGGTAACTGTTCATATAATTATCAACAGTCAGTGTAACAGTCTTTGTAAAACTTTGGTATGATCATTTGGAAATTATGTTTCTGTGAGTTTAAATAAAATGATCACAGTCGGATCTTAAGCAAACTATAAAGATGAACAGAACAGCAGTCATATGCACTAAGTCGGGGGCAAATCTAAAGATCTGAAGTGTCAGGAAAATGCACCTAACAACAGTACGTTTAAATGCAAGAATGCAGGATCACAAGTTAAACTTGTTTTTTGTTACAACTTCATCAAATCTGCAAGTTTATAGACTAGATATGCATTTGTGTGCTCCGAACTGATTAATATGCACAGTGGTGCTTGTGGTAATAACTAAACAACAGTAACAATTATAAATGTAAGTTTTCTTCCCCCAAAATATGACAGCAGTTGTCTCTTATGGATAGTTTCTGTCTTTTAAATGTATGTCTATAAGCTATAAAAATGTGTGAACAAGCCTTTGTGTGGGGGGTGGGGGGGTGGGGGTCATACTTTATTCGTTCATGTACGGTTGTGAAGGTTTAGCTATATATATATGTGTGTGTGTGTGTGTGTGTGTATACGTATGTGTGTGTATACGTATGTGTGTATACATATTTATGTATACATACAATAACGCAGTCAAACAATAACTACAAAATCGGTGTAAGATATTAATATGGAATATTAATTAACGTGTACTTCATTTCACATATCTCATTCTGTTTATTAATCTCCGTGAAAACTAGTGGGGAAATCTCTCCATTGTCCTGGCTTTCACTAAGGCATTCTGATTATTGACCTGCAGGTCTGTAAGGAATACACGGCAGCAGACGCAGCTGCATTCGCAGTGACACTGCGCCGACTTCTACCGCCTCGTTCACAATGCTTCTCAAACGGCCATATTTGATTTCCAGCTGTTCGGTGAAAATGTATTCGCCCATCGAGACAGCCCGTTAAGATACATCAAACTGTGCTCTAGACATCTCGAGACAGAATTCGGCATATGGATCCGTTCTTTTTCTTTTTTGTTTGACCACGTGATTGTCTAAATAATTAATGCAGCACGTCCCCTAGAAGCACGGCGTCGTCATTAATCGCGAGGACTCTATCAGACTTAAAACTGAAGAGATCCAAGAAAATAATATCCAAACGGGTCCGGTATCTCACGCCACCGTAACCTGCACGTCCGTACAGCATTTAAGCAAACGGAAGCTCGGTAGGTAAACATTTAATTAATATTTGTAGTGAGACATGTAGCATATCTGTCAGAATTGTGATAAATCTGTCTTTTGATTCGGTCTCTCTGGTGCACCGGCTGAAGTTGCAACAGATTCAAGCTGGCGCTTCTGGTGGTGTGTTTAACTCTGTCTTAACCTCCGAATTAAATCTGTTCAGTAGCAACACTTTTATACCATCAGAAACAGACAATACAGAAAGTAATTTCTTATGTATAATGATTTATTGATGCATTTGTGCATGAGGAATGCAAAGAGAAGTGCAGAAGTATTGGTTTGTTATTGTTCCTCCGCCAGGGCATCAGCGAGGCCTTTTTGTGATTTATTATCCGTCAGAGATGCTGTTATGTCCCGCTTTAGTGGCAACCATTTGTGGGGACGTGTGTTGTGTTAGATTTAAAGGACCAGCTAAAATTCAGTCTAGAGGTGCATGTGGAAAATTATTACAGAGTTATTGATGTGCAATAAATAAGTATATTTTTAGTAAAATAGAGTTTATAGACTAAATAAACTATAAGTTAGTCTATTTAAAAAATTGGCACCCATCCAAACAATAGAGCTGAAAAAAGTCACTGACACTTATCATTTAAAAGCAAAACTATGACACCACTCTTGTCTTTATTTCCAGCGGTGCGTTATGATCATAGATTTATTCCTAAAGCGTTATGAACTGTTAAAGAGGGATGACGGTAATTTGCATCGTTGTAAATCATGTTCAGTAATTCCTGAAAGGGTGAGAGGCTGTTGGGGGCCGGGCGTACACTGTAAATCTTTCACTTTTATTAGCCCGTGAACATATGCTGCAAGGGGAGACGACTCGCATCCTCTCCTCAGGACAATCCTGCTCGGCCGCGTTCCCAAACGCTTCATCTCCAGTTTTCGGTTCAGCTAAACACTCATACAACACAATCTAAAATATTTCAACCACTGACTCGGGTTACATGTAACAGACATACATTTAAGCTCTCGGATTTCTGTCTTCTGGTTACAAGAAGGAGCAAAGGATGGAAGAATATTAATTCATTTACGAGATCATTAAACATTTTAACAAGTTGTACAACAAGTTGTAATATATACATGAACGTATACACGTTTAGACTTCATTTTCACTGATATACATAAATCTGTGCTCTTGTTTCATTAAAAGAATAATATAGAATTTGGGATGATTTTGATTAATCTCTCTGGCAGACGAGGTCATACATTGCTGTCATTGCCTGAACC
>JAZGTI010001960.1:12436-39581 GCA_036877585.1 Botia kubotai | reverse complement strand
TAAATCTGGCATTTATGGAACAGTGGCAAGAAGAAAGACATTGTTGAAAGAAAGACATAAGACGTCCCATTTGCAGTTTGCCACAAGCCATGTAGGGGACACAGCAAACATGTGGAAGAAGGTGCTCTGGTCAGATGAGATTCAAGATTCAAAGCGTTTATTGTCATATGCACAGTGAGAAAACAGGTTTCCCTGTGCAATGAAATTCTTACTTTGCTGTCCACAGTGAATGCCAGGACAGTTATATAAACTAAAGTAGAGAAAATATACAATAACAATATTAAAAAATATATACCGAAGTTGAGACCAAAGTTTAACTTTTTGGCCTAAATGCAAAGTGTTATGTGTGGTGGAAAAGTACCAGTGCTCATCACCCTGAACACATCATCCCCACTGTGAAATGCTGCCAGCATCATGCTGTGGGAATGCTTTTCTTCAGCAGGGACAGGGACAGTCAGAGTTGATAGGAAGATGGATGGAAAATACAGGACAATCCTGGAAGAAAACCTGTTGGAGCCTGCAAAAGACTTGAGACTGGGAAGGAGATTCTCCTTCCAGCAAGACAATGACCCTAAACATACAGCCAGAGCTACAATGAAATGGTTTGGATCAAAAAATATTCATGTGTTAGAATGGCCCAGTCAAAAGTCCAGACCTAAACCCCATTGAGCATCTGTGGCAAGACTTGAAAATTGCTGTTCACAGATGCTCCCCATACAATCTGAGCTTGAGCTATTTTGCAAAGGGTAAAAAGTTCAGTCTCTGGATGTGCAAAGCTGGTAGAGACATACCCCAAAAGACCTGGAGCTGTAATCGCAGCGAAAGGTGGATCTACAAAGTATTGATGCAGGGGTACTGAATACAAATGCACACCACACTTTTCAGATTTTTATTTGCTTAAAATTGCCCCTTATCAGTTAACTAAATGTCAATAAGAAAAGTCTAACAAATTTTAATTAGTCTGTGATGGACAGATGGTTATGTAGTAATTATGACATCACAGGAAATTACAGTCTTCATAAACAACAGTGTGTCGGTATACATGATGTAAGTAAGAGATTCATTGTGTAGTTACCTTCATTCATTATGACAAGAGTTTTGTCTGTGTAGTGTTTTAAGAACCACATAATAAGATTATTATGTGGTAAACGTTTTAAATGTGTTTTAGTTTTTGACCTTGAAAATCATGATTAGGCCTTCAATCTCAATCTCAATATTTATTACATCCAAGCTTGGAGTGGCTATCGGAATAATTGAGAGACTGGTGGGCTGATCTGTCTGCTCATAAATTGGGCTGGCAGACTCGTCCACTTTATCTTATCACACAGAAAAACATATATTTGTTATTGTTACTGTGTGACTGACAACATAACAAATTACACTAGTTGCAAACCTAAGTCAGCACATGATCAGATTGTGCATTAAAAAGTGCTGTTTTCTCAAGTATGCATGCAAAAACTCGGTGCTAGTCTCTAGTTACTGCTCATCGCTGGTGGAGTTTGTGACTGTTAGATGCAGACCTTTTTATTTACCACGGGAATTCACCACAATGCCGGTGGCTTTGCGGATGACCCCACACACCCCTCCCAGACACACTTTACTCTCCTACCATCTGGGAAATGGTACAGTAGCATTCGGGCCGTCTCGACCAGACTATGCAATAGTTTCTTCCCCCATGCCATGAGACTTCTCAATAGTCAGAAACTGGATTGTAGGATCACGATCACACACACACAAACGTATATATACACACAACTGTACATTCTCCACCATCTACAGTCCTTTTTGCACATCTTGCTGCTTATAATTATGTTTACACTTATGTTTACATCTGTAACTGTCACCAGGTTTACTTTTTTCTTTAACAGAACTGTGTACTGGTCGGTGCTGCACTGGAACTTACTATGCCCATAGTCTGTTCCAATAGTCATTATACTGTCTTGTGCTGTCTGCACATGTATAAATTATGAAGTCCTTGTAGTTCTGTGATGTTCAGTGTTTGTTCAGTGTTTGTTTAATGTAGCACCTTGGTTTGGAGAAACGTTGTTTCGTTTCACTATGTATATGTATATGGCTGAAATGACAATAATCTCCACTTGTAACTTGTAACAATGCCAAATTTTATAGTCAGCTATAGTCATCGCTACTTCCTGTTGGCCATATATATACAGTGCTGCTTGAAAGTTTGTGAACTCCTTCAGCTGTTCAGATTTTTCTGTTGTTTTACCATGATTTTCTTATTTTACCATCACCTGCTTTTTATAAATTAAATGTCAGATGTATGTTGATCAATTGCATAGAGGGAATTGTTTAGAGGGAATCTTTTGAGTAGCCAAAAACTACATGAAAGATTGAATTATTGTATGTGCAAAAGTAAGTGAAGCCCCAGCTGCATTGGTAAAGTCAAGTGGGTAACCAATTCGGGTGAAACACATTTTGGTGCTTAATTAATCAGTTAAGCAGACCAATACAATTAGACATCCTTAGGAAAGTGGTTGGGTAACACTGATTAAAAGAGAGAGGAAACCAACCAAACCACTGTAGTGCCAAGGAGTCAAAGAATGCCAAGAGGAAAGGAGATATCCGAGGACATCAGGAAGAAGGTGGTGACAGCCCATCAGTTTGGGGAAGGCTATAAGACCATCTCCAGGAGATTCCAACTACATCCATCCACTGTAAGACTAATCATCTACAAATAGAGGGCATTCAAAATGACCACAACTCTGCCTAGAAGTGGACACCCATCGAAACTATCATCAAGAAGCACCAGAAAATTAATAAATGAGGTAAAAGACAACCCACACATCACCTCTAGAGAGTTGCAGACCTCTCTGGCAGCATATGGGGTAAATGTACATGCATCTACAATCAGACAAAAATTAAACACACATGACATTTATGGGAGGGTTGCTAGAAAGAAGCCTCTGCTCTCAAAAAAGAACAAAGCTGCCCGTTTCAACATTGCCAGAGACCATTTGGACAAACCAGAGTCCTTTTGGAAGTCCATTCTTTGGACAGAATCCAAAATAGATTTATAATCAAAGCTGCCATGTTTGGAGAAAAGCTAACACTGAATTCCAGAAAAAGAACCTCCTTCCAACAGTGAAGCATGGTGGTAGCATGGGAAATGTGAAGGTCTGGGGCTGTTTTTCTGCCTCCGGGCCAGGGTGACTCCATATTATTCAGGGAAACTTGAATTCCCTATCAACAAATTCTTGAAGAGAATCTCCTGCCATCAGTCAGAGAGCTGAAGCTGGGCCGAAAATGGGTGATGCAACAAGACAATGACCCTAAACATTCAAGCAAATTCAGCAAGGAATGGCTTAAAAGAAAGAAGGTTCACACTGTTGATTGGCCTAGTCAAAGTCCAGATCTCAATCCAATTGAAATGTTGTGGCTAGACGTGAAGCGAGCAGTATATGCCAGATGTCCTTCCAACCTTTCTCAGCCGGTAAGGAGGAGTGGGCAAAAATCCCCAAAGACACATGTGAGAGACTGGTCAGTGGTTACAGAAAACGGTTGGTTGAAGTAATGGCTACAAAAGGAGGTGCCACAAGCTATTAAATATATTTAGCTTCACATGCTTCTTTTGTTTGTGTCCATCATTTGGAAGTCTGTTTCACAAATTGGGTTTTGGATGTACATTTGATTCGTTTTTTTTTTTACACAAAATCTGCTCATGTCTGGAGGATTCACAAACTTTCAAGCAGCACTGTATATGTATTATATATGTAATTTGCAAGCATACTTTTTCTAACTCCTCCAATAGATTTTGTCTGATTTGTACGAAACTTGGTGTGTAGCATCTAGAGACACTCACGACTAACAGTTATGGAACTTGTGTTGATTGCTTGAGTTGTTATCTTATCCTGTGTAAACAAATTAAATGGTTAGCATATATAAAGGAATTCAGGCTATAACTTTACAAAACTTTTGTGTATTGAAAATTTGTAGGTGAAATTGTCACAACATCCTGACCCCCTTATAAAAATTGTGTGAGAGCCACCTATTGGTCAAAAGTTATAAATCATTTTATGGTGGTGTAATGGGTTTTACCTATGTATTCTTCAACTGCTTTCCTTTAATCTAATTATCATAGATGTCCACAAATATTTACCTTTGTACCATTGATGAAAACTTGGTACATTTATTAGTCATGTCAACCCAAACAACTTTCGCACTGACACCTCATAGCTCTGCCCAACAGAAAGATTGCCATCTGAAAAGAGCATGCTGTTTAAATACTGCTTATAGGGATTTTAATGTGATTGGCACCAAATTTGGCAAATATTATGCCGAGACATTGAATATGCAAAAATAATAAAGGCATTTTTGATATCTCAAACATTGTTGCCATGGCGAGGCAATTAATTTGTCAAAAAAAAAAGTCATATCTTTATTGTTCATTGAGTGATTTACATCAAACTTGGGAAATATGATTGGTGTTGTTGGCTGATCACAATAATGTGTCTATTGTGAGTCACAGTTATAGCGCCACCAAATGGCAGAAGAAAGTGTGTCACTTACAAAGGACTTAGAACAGACAATAAAATAGTCCTCAGTTATTTTTGGAATTAAATGTGACAACTATGCATCAACTATGCAGGCACCGGGGTGATGATGCTGTAGTGCTTGGGCCTGTCATTGCTGCTTGCAGTCATATATATATGTATATATATATATATATTAATATTTTGTAGTCTTTATATTTTGTAGTCTTTATATTAATATTAGTATTACTGTAAGTGGTACCTTCACCTGGAAGTATTTCTCAGTAAACTTGAGGCAGAAAAATCACATGCACATGCTCAAAAATATTAATCAGTAGAGTTATAGAAAGATTTCTAAAAGATAGATTTCTAAAAGATAGATTTAATGCAGTTACAAATATCTAAGACCACTAGTGAAAATGTTGCAATTGTTTGATTATATTTGATTAATTTTCATCTCTGCTTTAAACTTTCGTAAACAGCATGGATAAAAACACATCACCTGCATCAGAATATGATTGGCCCAAAGCAGACTTTTACGTCAGTGTTCCGTGATCATATGGGTAGTCCTGTTTTGCGTTCACACGTCATCTTTTCGGTAATTTGAAAACTTTTCTTACTAAATGAATTTCCAGGGCTGATTTATCAGTAATTTTTAAAGGGTCCTGTTCACACACAATCTCTTAACAGTAATTTACCTGTATAATTGTAAATTACTCTGTTGTTTGTTACCAAGTTGTTTGGGTCAAGTCCATCAATGGCACAAAGGGAAATAATTGTGGACATCTATGATCATTTGTTTGATTGAAGGCAGTTGAAAAAAACAGGTAAAACCCATTGCAACACCATAAAATGATTTATAACGTTTGACCAATAGGTCACCAAATTTTTGGCTTTAATTGTTTTGGCAAAGTTATAGCCTAAAGTCCATTGTATATGTGTGAACGGGGTAAATGTTTTATTCACTGCATTATATATGGTGAGTGGATCACAAATTATAACATCAGTGTTTGCTCATGGACTTAAATGTTCTCATCTTGAGCTACATTAGAGCACATTAAAGAACAGAGACAGAAGTTGTATTTCTTAATAAGTTCACATTTTGCAGAATTTCATTATAAAGCAGATGTGACAATGTTCTATTACTTTTTTAAAGTGTGATCTCACTGTACATGCACTAACCCGACTGTCAGTTGTTTAGGAAACATATTAAATAAATCACACGCCATACATCATCTAGCACCCACCCACCTAGACACACACACGCACACACAAAAACACACTTTTGCTGGTAAGAATTGGCAGGAAGAGACCTGACATGACAACAGAATTTTTGTAAGGTGAACACACAATCCAACATTTTTATAAAACAAATAAAAGAGACGAGAGCCTGTAAAAACACAAAGGATTAAATGAATCCAGCAGAGAAAAGCACTGACAGACTGTGGTTCTCTCCATCTTATGTTCATTTCCTGTGACTGGCACAGAGCTCACTTGAGTTATTGGTGTTTATGTTGCAGTCACTGGTCTCTGATGGTTCCACATATGAACTCTGCTGTATTATGCAATATAATTACAACATTATTACATCATTATACCGAACATCTCCCCTATAGCAATCTAAACATACCTGTTACAAAGAAAGAGAATTAACACCAATTAACGAACCAGCTTGTGTGACAAACATTAATAAAATATTCAAAGATATTGTTTAAATATTTTTATAAATATAATAAATAAATAAAATATCTGGTTATTGGCATTTCTTGCATTGTTCCTGGCATGCTGTCTTTAAATAAAGTGGTGTGTGTCTCTTTTGATTTGGCTACTTGGCTCACCAGCCTCTCTGCTCACTGCTAAATAATAAGTTCTGGTGCATTAACCAAGGCCAGTTGTACAATCTGCACAATGATTTTTCAGTCATTGTGTTCACCTTGTGTTTCCTCTTACTCTGGCATCTTTTTGTTGTCTTTTGTGGTCTTCCCAGTGAGTAATTCAGAAAATTGATTTTTTTTAAGTCATCTGTTTTTTTCTAGCACTGAAATAAGCACTGGCCCTATCAGTTTCTACCATAGTAGTATACTTTTTTAATGAAAATGGTGTTCTCATTGAAATAAACTGGAAATGTTTGTTTTGTTACACATGCATATGTACACCAGGTCAGAGAATGTGGGATTGATCATTTAGAACTTGTTATTGACATGTTATTCTTATGTTACAATAATTATAACTTTATGGTCCTGCTCTTTCTAGGCATAGGTCTGCCTGTGTTATCTGCATCAAATTTTGTTTGAAATGAAGCAGAATAAAGCGCATCAGCTTGTAGAATTTAGGGATAAGTGGGCTGAAGCAGCGCTGACCTCCACCCTATCTTTCTCTGTTTCTCTCGCACTTTGTGGGTGTAATAGAACAGATGTTGGTGGTTTTGGAATGGAAATGTCCTCTGACTGAGATCTATGCCATGCTTTAAGCCCCCGGTCCTCTGTATACCCGCCAACCGCTTCTTTCCAGCATTTTTTGTTCCCTTGTTTTCCCTTTCTCATCAAGGTCTCCTGAGATCTCTAAATCCTGCCCCAGCACTCTGAGCTAAGCTGCCCCCACCTCCTGTCTATGTTTGAGAGTGTGTATGTGAAACAGATCATCCTCACGTAAGCTGCTCACACTCTATAGTAGAAGGGACGTGGCAGACCTGTAATGAGGTCCCCTCTCTCTCTGTTTTTTTCCCCTCTTATACGGGTGCCTTGTTCATGACCCCCTGCAGACAGCCCTCTATAAGCACTTACAGCATTGTTTTGATTTTCTTTCTAAATTAGATTTTCTGCCACCTAAATTTACACTCACTACAAACATATTTCTGTGGCTAAATAAGCTTAGAAAGTGTGGTTGTTTGTTGATACGTGGATGTTTTAAGTTTAACATTAACATTTTTATAGACTGTACCTGGTGATTTTGAGTTTCTTGAAATTATGAACTTAGACATAAAACTTATAATATTTTATGTGATAAATGATGACATCTAGTTTTGTTGTTTTTGTTTAGGTAAATTGTTTTTGCTAATATCTTTAGCACATTTAGCCAATTTTCTTTCACTGTGTTGGGAAAGCTGTGACCACGTAGCACATTGCAAGAAGTGTCCAACAGTTCACACTTTGTTTTTTCGGTAAAAGAAATATGATCCGGATAATTAGTTCACCCAGTTTATCCACCAAAAGCATCCAATTTAAAACACTTTAGATACCGTCATTCCTCGGATTTTTTTTCTTTTCTTTTTTCTTTTAGTTGTTGATGGGTTTTCAGTGTTTATTAAAAGGTTGTATGTAACATGGCAGAGGAGTGACTTATACAACTCACAATTTCACAGACTTTTGCCCTAAAAAGCAGCATAAAAACAAAAGCCATATCAGAAGTGTAGACAATTGCAACAGATTAAAGGCCAGCAGACCACATAAACAGAGGATATCATCTTTCTCCCACTTCACATATAAACACACCGGAGCTGGAACTAATAGGCAGAGGCGAACCAAGATGGAGTGGGGGCCCCAGGCAAAATTAATAGATGAGGCCCTTCTAAGGGATTCTTTTGTTAGTATATCTTTATTACCTAGAGATATAATTATACAACATACAAAAAGTAGTCAAAACACATCTAACGGAACATAAATTGTTTTTTTTTGTATCATTAAAGTACAAACAGATTAACAAAATATCAATCTTCATGTTTATGGCAGAAGATACAATACTGTGCAATACAATTTTGAAGATAAAGTACAATCTTCATATTAACAGTTTAACGGATTGTCACCTTAAAATTGGTGCCACAGTAAACGCGTCATTCCCGGTACCACCTATTCTTTTACAGCCTATATTAATACCTGCTAAACACTAAATAATACATGCTACTAATGCTTAATGCAACCCTAGCTAACCTGTTTTCTGTCTTCATCTTGCAAATAATGAATGCCGGCCAGCGCATCATGGGGAAAAGCAAGCACAACCAGCGTAACACGAGAGGGGGTCCCCCAGGCGCTTGCCTGCCTTGCCCGCCCTATTTCTACGCCTCTGCTAATAGGCTAATGTTAAGGGCCCAGTCCAAAGCCTGTCTATCTGAGAGATAAAGGAAGCATATCTCTTTTTTTTTTATTTAAGTTAAGGCGCATTCCTGTGAAACAGTTTGTCTTATTATCTGCTTTATTTCACATTACCTTTCTCATTGGGTACCCACTCAATCTTGCGGAGAATTTGTGGAAGGCATGTGCCCTTCAACAGGGAATAGTGTGTTACCTTTCTAGCCTGTGTACTTTAACATGAAAATTACTCACCAATGCTCTCAGAACCCGTCATTGGTTTTAATTAATATGAAATGCTTCTGTGTAAAAATGTGGAAAAACTCACAGAAACTTGCCTGTAAAATAAGTGACTGCGACAGCTTTCATTTAGGTCCAATACTACATGTAACTTAAGTGACCTTTAGTAAAGCAGGTAAAGGAGAGTTAAATATTGAGTCTTCCTAAAATAATTACAACCCTTTCCCTGATAAACATTCACATAGAATGTCACTTAGTGGCCACACTGGGTCAAGTTATATAGAAATAGTGCTATTCTAAGGACAGTGCTTTAATTTATCGCTGTTTAAGGCTGATATTTTTTATCCTTTTGCAGTCTTATTTGTAAAAAAAATCAACTTTTTCTGGTAATTTATTTATTATCTTTTTAATATTATTTTTCACGGCTTTTAGATGCGGATGGGATTTTATTACATTGTTCAGAACATTTATAAAGAGAGCTTTGCTTTAAATCTGTCAGAACACTGCTTTGCCAATGGTAAAAAACTATAACACTATAACCCACAGCCTCTCATGGCCTACTGCTTTATTACCGTTTCCACATTTTAAAATTGAGTTTAAGCATACAATCATTAATACAGCCAGATTTGTGTGAACAATCCGCCACAACTGGAGTGATGTTAAGTACTAAGATGATGCTGTTTGCGGGTTCAAGAGGAGCACTGTTACTTTTAAATGTTGGCAGATTTCAAACAGCATCTGGTGAGCTCTTGAAACAACACCTTGTATGTTTCAGTCCAAATGGACTCATTTCTTCCTTTTCCTCCTCTGCCCTCCTTTCTCTCCTCCTCGGTGTTGGTATTTAAAACCACCTGGTGATATGTTTGTCTATGGTTCTTTCTGTATTCCTCAATGTACAAATTAGCATAACAGAGAAAAAGAAAATTTTTATCATGTTTTCCATAATTTTTTGCAACATATGGTGCAAATGATGTTGATGCAAATATATGCACTAATTATTTGCAGACAAGTTTTAAACAGGCCAACTGAAGTTTAAATAAAAGAAATAAAAACTGAAGTAAAATAAAAGAGAATTTGCAGTCATCTTACATTTTACTAACTATTTACTGTTAGGTAAACTTTGCAAAGTAATTTAATTAGCTTGGCCTGCCCTCTGGGGTTTGTAAGATGGTGTGAGTATGTGGCCCACACTTCTGCGGTGAGAACATAAAAAGCACTTATGATTTCTGTGGTATGGGGGTCATTTAGAACTTCTCCTTTGTGATTTGCTCGCTGCAATTATGGGTTTAACATGGGCTTTGTTTTTGTTTTTTGTTTTATTTTGAATGTAGATCTGTATTGATCTGTAGATCTAAAACGACACACATTTAAAAAGTTTGGATGTAGATCTGTGTTATCAAAAGCACCGACTATGCAACTGTAGCTTGTTGTCACTTTTGATGTCTTGAGTATGTGATAAATAGTGGATTGCGAATGTTCCACTCATGTACAGTAGTGTCCACATATTTGAGACACGACCCAGCAAGTCACCTCTTTTATTGTATTATTCCCTTACAGAATGGTTTGATCAAATAACATTTTGTATTAAACAATAACTGTGATTTCCAAACAAAAAAGAAATATCAGGCAAAATATCACCTCATTTAAGAATTTTCAAAGATCCTTTAAAAACTTCCAAAGAACTGCAGGAATCTGTAAAATCAGTTAAGGTCAGGGTTCAAGATTCAGCAGTAAGGAGAGGGACTCCTTAGATTGTAGATTTTGCAGTGTGGCAGGGTTTATGTGGTCTGCAACAATCTTTAGATGAGTGGTTCATGTCCAAGTAACATCCACATGAATTGGCCCAATGTTTCCCAGCAGAGCATTGCCCAGAACATAAGACTGCCTCTGCTGACCTGCCCTCTTCCCATAGTGCACCCTGCTGCCACCTTTTCCCCAGGTAAACGACACACGTGCACTTGGCCATTCACCTGATCTAAAACAAAATGTGATTCTTTTTGGCAACCTTCCTCCATTGCTCCATAAGTTCTGATGCGCACATGCCCATTGTAGGTACTTTTGTTGGTGGACAGAGGTCATCATGAACACTCTGACTGGTCTGTGGTCATGCAGTCTTTTAGCAGTTTGAGCTTCAGTAGTGGGTGCCAATGACCTGACACCAGTTCACTGGTTGTCCTTGAACCACTTTTGGTAGGTACTAACAACTTCATTTCAGTAAACACTCCTGAAGTTGTGGTCCTGACTGACCATTTGCTGCCTATTAAATCCCACGCTTTTACAAGTGTCATTGTAATGATATAATTAATGTTATTCACTTTATCTGTCAATGGGTTTAATGTTGTGGTAATCAGTGTAATTTGCTCTTATGAGACCTGAAAGACTTGTTACCATTTACCCATTGAATTTCACATTCCACACAAATTCTTCTATGTACCAGACAAATGAATTTACCAGAAAAAAAATAAATGTCTGACCATCAAGTATATGAGCAGACCTTAAAGTTTATTTATTTGTTCAGTTTCTCTGCCATAAAATGCTTATAACAAGCTAGGTTTGAATCTTTTCATGTTATGCTAACTAGGCACCTCCTAATGAAAGAAATATGTTTTTTATTAAATGGGCAAAGAACAGTGACTGCAGAGCCTGGTTGTTTTGACAGTGGGTTCGATTAAACAGTACTAGTTCATCAAGTCACATTTATATTGTTGTTGACGATTTTGCTGACAGCCCTAACTAGCTCACCCACTGATTTTAGTTTGGAAGTTTGAGTGTAATGTGAGGCCGGAGTGAAAAACAACTTTGACATTGGCAGGGTCTTGTATGCATTGTCTCATTATCTCTCACACAGCCCTGGCTCATTTAGTAAACATTTCAAAATACACTTTCACACTCACATTATTTACCATGCAATTCGAAATTGAAGGGGAGAGTTGAAATGGAAGTAATAAAAAAGGTTTTGTTTTAGATATTATTGGCTCATTCATCATTGCTTTATTTAATATGAGAAACTAATTGTGCTATCCGCAGCTGCTGCTAATGGCAGTATACTCATGTATTTTCTTCAATGAATGAAATTAGGATAAACAACCTTCCCCGTCGTCTGTAATCAAGAGCTGATTAATGAAGGTGTTGTTTCAGCACAGCTCCTTATTCCTGAATACCTGATATCTTTTCCTTAAACAAGTGCTGTTTGTCTAAATAGAGAGATGAAATGGTGCATTTGATGAGGTTCTGATTGACCCTGTCCCAGAAGCAGCCCATTCCTCTCTGTCTGTTAGTGAACACTTTGCAGTGACTAATTCTCTGTCAGAGAAGAGGCACAAGGATTTGTTTGACAAGCTGATTAATGAGGAAGCCACCCTAACCCTTTAACTCAGCAGCCCAAAACTATATATTCATAATGATGTGTGCCATCAACCACCAGCAGCCAAGTGAAAGTGTGCAGGGGGGCCAAAGTGATAAGGAAGTGCTAAATGAAGGCAGCTTGCAAGGGCGGGTATCAGAGGTTAGATTTGAGCACCAAACCAATGTTCCCCAGCTGAGCTTTTGCCTGTAAAGTGAGCTTGTTCTTAATTATTGGGGGTGGGGGGGGTATGCCTTACAAACAAAAAATTCTAGAGTGATTTTGTCATAATTTATCAATATTTTGCTGTGGCTGTTAAGAACAGGCATGTTTCTGTCTTACTGACTGGCAGATTGATAGATTCTTTTTAAATCTGTCTCTCCTTCCATTTTTTGAATGTCTTGTAGTCCAAAGGGTGAAGTTAAAGAGAAATAAACATGTAATTTATTTCCCCATATTGCTGTAGTTTCTGTCTAATTATCCTTGAAGAAGTATCCAACCAATTCCTTAGTTTAAGGATGGATAAATAGGAAAAATTACAGTGGTGCTCTTTCATCTCCTGCAGACAACACACTGGGAAGTTAATGTTAGTTTATTTTCTTTCTGCTTGTGTGTATGCACTCTTATGGTTTTTCTCTTTCCGAACAGGGATACACTGTATCTGTATTGCACATGAATGGTGTGTCTCTAATGAATTTGCTGGAAATAGAGATATACAGATCTAGCCTATGCATGGAGGAATATTTGAATATTAAGATGCATTGTAGGCATAATATATGAAACACAAATAAATAAATGTTAGCATAATCTAGTATTAGCACTGCTCTTTTTAAAACAGTGAAAGTGAATGGATAACAACCAGGTGCCATGAAAGTAGTCCATACAATTTACGCGTTATAAGTGTGACAAGTGTGTTGTAATATTTAAACAAATATGTGATAAATGTTTGAATACTGATCTGTTATGTTCTTGCTCAATGACTGATGCTTATTTTTAAATACAGCTTTAAATACATGACATTGAGAACTTATAATGGTATATGAAAACTTTGTGGTGTCTATGCATATAAAATGCATAGTTTTGGGAAAAACTTTTTTTGTTCACAGCTTTATTCAGTTGGTACAGGTTGTCAAGAGGCTTCTGCTTGGTCCTAAAGTCACTGTTTATTGTGACCAGCTACACTTTTAGCAAATATTGTCAGTTTTTCTTTGTCACCTAGCAGACATTTACAGATTCTGCGTAGTGGTTTTGTGGATTGACACAGTGGCATAGCAGCTGCAGGGCATTGTTTACATTGGTATTGGTTACTTTGCTTTGATTGACAGTAGTAGTATTTAGTTTTATTATTTAGTAGTATTTAGTCAATCACAGGTATGGGGTGTGAGATGAACTATTTTCCACAAGATAGATTTATAGACACAGGAAGGAAAATACTATTAATTGAGTTTAACTGAATTTGAACAAAAATAAGTAATTACCTGACGTTTCGTTGCAATAACTTTGTCGGGTGACTGTCCAATAAAAATCCAATAAATATTATAAAGAATATTGATGTGATATAAAATGCCTATTAAAGTTAAACACATCTTTCAAAAAGTCATTTCTGTTTAACTGATGTACAGTGCTGTATAACTGTACATCAGCCACTTTCAGAAGGTTAGAACAGGTTTTGTCAACCTAGCGCAACCTGTTCTAACCTTCTGTAAGTGGCTGCGTTTGTTCTCTTTTATTCTAATGCAAAAAGATTTGGGTTTTAGATCCAAAATTAATACAGTGGGTTTATTTCAGCCAATGGATTTTCTAACTGGTGCAAAGCAACAACAAAATGCACTACTGTCAAACTGTAATTAAGAATAAAATTGGCAAATGGTAGATGTAACAACAAGGCAGATTCAAATGCAGGTAAATGTGCATTAATCCAAATACAAAGGTAAAAGGAGACATCTCCAGACGCTGGTCTGGTGGCTCGAACCAAACAGGGACCCCACCCTACTTACTTTCTGGACCTTCAAGGACTTAAAGGAGAGGGAGCGATGATGATTATTATGACTATTACTATCAGGTGTGCCTCACCACAGATTCGTTGTGGCTTTCATGTGCCTTCAGTCAGGAGCCTGGTTTAAAGGGAGGTGATCAATGGGACAAGTGTCTTCACCTCTATCCTCGTAAAAGAGTATAGAGCCCAAAATGCATAGATCATATGTTGTTCATGCTTCCTGCATTCTCCACCATTGAGGGGGGTAAGAATTGTATGTAATGTTATGTAAACATAAAAACTTAAATTGTTGAAACGCCATGAACATACTGATGAACATACAGGTACTGTACATGAATAGGCAATTCCCAGAGATGCCCTCTATTGTGCTGATGCTCTAGGAGAGGATGCTTTTCTGTACAACTGTTATTTATAAAGGAACCACATCTTTTTTTAATGGTACAAACTGTCCCATTTCCGGACACTGGGAAAGTAAAGTAGAAAATCACTTTTTCAATTTGACAGATTCATAAAAAGAAAAAACATTTAGATTGTGTCAAGTTATGTGTCCACAAATAGACAACAATTTCAAATAAAATTTGCAATTACTTCTGAATATTTTTAGAAATATACTTCTATAGTTCATTGGTTTCTCAGTTAAGTTTCTCAGTTAACAGTTTATATGTAAATTTTTTATCTGTAATTCTTAATCTTGCCATTTACTCATTTACTTAGAACTGGTACATCTCTTCTCATCCTTTCAGCTTTCCCTTCATTCTCTCTGCAAACAGTGGATGAACATCTTAACGATAAACGTATAATCCCTATACACATGTACCCATAATCCTTTCAGATTACAGCCCAAGAGGTTTTACCACTGGGTTTTTAGCGCCTCACTTTTCTTTCCCGCCTTGTCTGCCTGCCCTTACCTTGTAAATATCTTCACTTGGCCCTGCCTCCCAATACCCAGTTTTGATAACACTGTATTAGCTGCTTCCTTTGGCCGCCTAAAACAGATTACTGAATAGAGAGAGAAGGCCATTATTGAATACACGGAGGAGAAACTATTTATGATTTTGTAAGTAATCTGTAATCCATCCCTGGGTCTCCTTATTATCTTGTCTGCCTTGCTCTCCTCTGCCGTGCTTTATCTTCCATCCACAGACATCTTTAGTGACAACTGCATCTTATTTTTGGTGTAATCACTTATTTTTAAGATCTTCTGATAGCAGAAGATAATCTTTAGCCCTCCATTCCTAGTTTGAAAACACCAGCTATGATACCCACATTCTTACAGAGACCAATGCCATTTTATAACACTTTTTTATCTGATTGCAACAAAACAGTGGACCAAAAAATTCATAAATTCTCTTAAACAATATACATGTAAAACTATTTATCCATATTGTACATATGCTGCTTTACATAGTTTGTCTTATTTACACCAAATCTGAATTTTTGGCACAAAAAGCATGCATGACGAGTTCAAAAAATTAAAGGATTGATCTGTTTTTACCCTTTTACAGTGAGTCTGTATGTTATTTGCAAAGGCATAATTCAAATCACGAAAAACAGATATCAATGGTTTAGGGCTACTTAAAAACTACTCAGTTTGATGAACCCATTGTGTTGATACAACAACTGGCGTATGACAGTAGACTTAAAGGAGGCAGAGTTGGTTTATGAGGTTTTTGTTTGGGGACAAAGCGTAGCAATTTTGAGTCCTTGCTTTCAGCCAGACATTTACGAAATGCATGAACAACTGCCCTGACATTAATTTATTTCAGTTTCATGCACAGGTTGTGATGGTTGAGGACTTTTCAATCTGCTCATGTTCCCTGTGTTCTTAAGGCACTCTTAAATGCTCTGCTTGAGCCTTTGGCATCAGTGTCAGATATGTTTTTACCTATGCACACTCTAAATTGTTTTGCTCTCATTATCTCCTGTACTTTTATATAAGATTAGAAGTTTATATTAACCCTGCATATTGTTACTCTTTTTAGGATGGGGCTCTCCACATACTTTTATTCAGATTTTATTATTTGAATGAACATTTAATTTTTGTTTACAAGGTTCATTCTGTTCTGGGCCTTTATAGAACAACAGTTCATTAGCACAAGAGTGCTGTTGAACTGTATATTGTCACGGGTGAGGAATCACACGACAAGATAGGCGGTGCAAAAATACCCCGGAGGGTGGATTTATTGAGGTAAAGTGTGTGAGAGTGTGGCTGCCGGTGCAGGTGCTGGTGCTGGTGCGGCGGGTGCGGCTCGTGCTCGGGGTTGCGTCCCTCCTGGCGACGCGAGTGTGCGGTGGCTCGTGCTCTCGGGGGCTTCCGGCCACTCGCTGCTCTCGGCGGTCGCGGGGGACACGCAACGTCACTCCGGCTGGCGGCACTTCCTGACTTCGCTCTCTGTCCAAGCTTCCTCACCTTCCTTCCTGCCTTCGCCTTCATCTGGATCTCAAGCTCTCTCCTCGGCTTGGCGGAAGGCGGCGGCGTTTTAACGCCGTGCGGTGACGCGCCGCAGCTGTGCCCGGTCCGCCCGTGATGAGCTCGGGCAGGTGCGGCGCGTCCGTTGCCAGGGCGACGCTGATAGTCCTGGTGCGCCTCGTCACAATATGCATGGCATATACAGCATGGCTGTGATTAACAGACTTCCTATGTAATGGACAATATTTCAAGCCATGTTTTTTCTGTTTAAATAAGAAATGAAAACAAAATGGTAGAAGGTTCCTTTGTTAACAATATCAGTACATTTTTACAACTAGTAAATTGATTTAGTATTGAAAAATTTAGTATTCATTTTTTATACATTAAATGCAAAGAACATTGTGTCTGTCTTTATTGTGTGCCATGAAACATGCACAGTACCTAAAACACACATACTCTTTGTGTTTCACTAGTACTCTTTGCATGCACACCTGTATGCTTGCAGTGACATCTCAGGTGGTTAGAAGGGAGTGTTCCCCTCTAGCTGGCTGTAGGGTCTGTGCATTATGCATGAATGAGGGAGCCTTCTGTCATAATGAAGCTAGAGAAAAGCTGGAAAAATACAGGGGTTGGGTGTCTCAAGACACCAATATCATTACACCTATCATCACACCAGTACTCTCTTCAGAAAACAGATACCAAACTATGGTACAGCTTTTATTTATGACATGATGGCTCATATTTACACTCATATTTAAAAAAATGTTTTCAATATTAATACTGTTGGTGGTAATGTACTGTTCTGTGACAGTCATACTGTGTAACGTGGTAGCTCTATTATAACTGAAACTTGGATATTTATTTTGCAGGTATTTATTGTAAATCGATGGGGTGACTCAAGACAGCAGTCATTTTTTAAACTTTCTGTTGAAGATGTAAATAAGCCAGTTATGAAGATGAGCATCAAGAGTAAAATGTTAAATAACACTAATATGACAACATTTTATTTAAAAGGGTCATATGATGTATTTTCATGTTTTCCTTTTCCATTAGTGTGTTATACATACACAAACAGCTGCATAAGATCTGCAGATACAAAGCTCAAAGTGTCCCACAAAATTAATTTAACTAAAAGAAAAGGCTGATCCAGTGCTGAAAACACTTCAGTTGATTCCTCCCCCACGTCACAGTGTGGGAATGTTTGAATAATGCTGCCCAAATGTATACGCAAAGAAAGCAGGTGTGGCTTCAGTTATTGCAGTTGTATTGGCGCTTATGACGGACCTAAAGGTCCAAAAATAGAACTAATGACTTTCTGCAGGAAGTCACTCAACTATCGGCAGTAGCTATAAAGGTGTCTGCTGTCAAGTTGGTGCTACCTACTGAGGAGCGAACATCGGATTTTCCTAACTCCACGGACGACTCACTGTTCTCAGCAGGCAGCTGACTATATATTAACTCTGCAGATGACTTTCTCTCCTCAGCGGGCTGCTGACTTTTACTCACTCTATGGATAACTCGTTCTCCTCAGCAGGCAACTTTGCTAGGACAATCGGGTGCTTCTGAATCAGTGTCTTTAAGTATGTTTTATTAGTTTTTTTAAATAATTGCTATTGACTGTTTAAATGCAGAATTTTGGGCAATGTAGAGTAACGCATACAGTTTGTTGTTCTTAAGATCAAAAGTGTGGGTGGAGTTATGGTAAGGGACATTTCCACCACAAGCTTGAGATATTCGACCAGTCAAAATTGCGATGTGTCAGCTGGCCAATCAGAGTACGCTGCGCTTTCGGGAAGGATGGGCTTTGAAGAAATTCTTGCATTTAAAAAGAGTGGGGCATAAAGATGATACAATAATGTACAGTATGTTAAAAATAATGTTCTTTGAAACTTAAACCATGGTAACACTCTGTTACACCTAAAACACAAAATAATGGTTTTAGAAAATAGCATAATATCACCCCTTGAAAAATCATGAATTAAGACATGTTGTATGTTACATAGTTGCCACATGCTTTTAATTTCAAAAATAATTAAGGACTATTTTAAAGTCTGTTTTAAGTGTTTTGTTAGTGGCAAATTTCTTGTCTCCGGTTGGTGGCCGGAAATTCACTCAAAGCACGCAGCAGATATGAGCCATTTCTTGTTTCCATTTTTGCCATTACCACAGCATTCAAGATATTAAACATTCCTTCGCATTTTGCATGTTCAATGTCTTGGCATAATATTTGCCAAATTTGGTGACAATGCCATATCCCCTGGGAATATTTAAAAATTCAGGGCCTGGAACTGACAAAAAAAATCTGCATACAATCTCAAGTCAGACTTCCTGTTGGGCGGCGCTAATGAATGTAATTTTGAAAGTTTGATGAGACACAATACATGTACCAACAATTTGATGAGAACAATACATGTACCAAGTTTGGTAACTGTAGGCAAAACTTAACTAACTAACCCCATCACTTTAGTCAAAAGGGATTTCATGTGTTGGAAAAAAAAATCTCTTCGCAATTTTGAATCTTTAATGTCTTGGCATGATGCTCACCAAGTTTGGTGATAAATCCCTAGGAGGAGTGTTTAAAGTGTGTGTTTCAGAAAATCCAAAATGACTGACTTGTTGGGTGGATTTGAGAGTGTCAAGTGCGAACATTTCGGATCGACAAGACTAATACACATACCAAGTTTTGTACAGGTGCGTGCATGTTTGTATAAATCAGCTCCAAGAGACCACTGCAAAATTATCAGTTTCTCTCGTTTTCCTTTTTATAGATATATGTTTAAATAAAATTAACATGTTTGTTTTATTCTATAAATTACTGACACCAGTAATTCCAATTTCCAAATCCCAAATTCCAAATAAACATATATTTGTCATATAGAGCATTTTTTTGCAGAACATTCTGGTCAAAACAACAAAAATATGCAGTGTATTTAGACCTCACAATGCAAAGAAAAGTTCGTACTAATTTTTAAACAACACAATACTAGTGTTTAACCTAGGAAGAGATGGTAAAATAATTTTTGGGTGAAATAATCTTGGTTTTTAATTACAGCTTTCATGCGATCTTGGCATGCTCTCCACCAGTCTTTCACATTGCTGTTGGGTGACTTTATGCCACTCCTGGTGCAAAATTCAAACAGCTCGACTTTATTTGATGGCCTGTGACCATCCATCTTCCTCTTGATCACATTCCAGAGGTTTTCAATGGGGTTCATTTCTGGAGATTGGGCTGGCTATGACAGGGTCTTGATTTGGTGATTGTTTATCCAAACCTTGATTGACCTGGCTGCGTGGCATGGAGCAATTTTCCTCTATGATCCAATCCTTATGGTCTTTTAAAAACCTCAGCCTGGCTTTTCTTTGCTTCTCATTAATGAAGGGCTTTTTTCTAGCTTTACATGACTTTAGCCCTGCCTCTAGGAGTCTGTTTTGAACCATCCTCATTGTGCACTTCACCCCAGCTGTCATTTGCCATTCTTTTTGTAGGTCACCGTTTTGACTGAGATTCGAATGAGATTGTGGTCATCTCGTTTAGTGGACAGTTGTTTTTACCTTCTACCAGTTTGTAGTTTTGTTGTGAACCGCTGTCTTTAAAATTTTAAGGATGGAAGAAACCTGACACTCACTGTATCCCTCTGCTAGTAAAGCCAGAACTGACCCCCCTCTTTTAATTTAATTAAAAGAGGTTAATTCCACTTACTTTTGAGGTTCTACTAGCACTGTTTTTGTCATCCATTTGGCCCTATTGCAAGTGGATAGTGATGACCACAACCATTTTTCTGTACTTTTACTCATTAAATAATGTTTGGTTCAGGTGATCACTTAATCAGTGCGTCATTAAGCAGAATGCTGGAATTCAACAGACACTGAAATTTGGAGTGGTCCCTTAATTATTTCCAGAGCTGTACATGTGCCATCTTTTTTGTGCCCTGTAACAGGGGGCGCTACTGAGGCCAAGGGAAATATTGGTGGACATCTCTTAGGAAAAGCCACTAATGAAAACATGAAACCCATTATAAGACCATAAAACAATATATACATTTTTACCAGTAGGTGGCGCCGTAAATAAATTTTTTAAAAGCTATCAGGATAAGCAATTCATAAGAAAACATGATCAGGTAACCTATATCCATTGCTCCATGGTCCAGTTCTGATCCTCACATATCCTCACATATCACATGCTTTCAGCAGTAAACAGCCCCATGCACAGCAAACTGTGATGCACTCGCACATGCACCAGTGAACGTCTATGTTCCTGAGGCTGGTTTATCAGTTGTTTTTACTTCCACCACTTTTTGTAGGTACTAATCACTACATACTGAGATAATCCTAAGGCATGCTGTTTTGAAAATTCTCTGATCCAATTGTCTAGCATCACTATTTAGCCCTTGTCAAAGTTACTCTCAGGTCAGATCTTTTCGCTTGCCCATTTTTCCTTTTTCTCCAACACATGAAATTGATTACAACACATAAAAGATTTATGCTTATAAAAATAACCATTCGGGGTAGATTCATTTAAACTAATATCATCATCCAATTTAAACTGGGTTTTTATCAGGAGGCAGGGAGGCGGCTAGAGTATATTAGAATGTTTTTTATCGTTTTTGAAAGTTCACACCTCTTTAACATTATCTGTGGTGGTCTCTCAATTGTGTCAACTTAAATTAGAAATCAAACACTTTGTGGTACATAAATTGCCTAGAGCTGCTTGCTGTTCTTTTAGCTCTAGTGTTTTTGTCAGATGTGCAGGGTTTTAACTTTTTGATCTATACAGACAATAGTGGTGCACATAAATCGCTAATGGGGGTTATTTATGCAAATAAAATAGACCATAAGTGCTTATGAAAGCAAAAAGTGCAAAATGAAGGTGGAATTCTTTCTAATAATGGGATTTTTAAAGCAGGGTACTTTTTAGGGTACAAATGTGTAATGCACTGTGTGGGCATGTGGAGGGAAGCTCAGCAGAGATTGAGTGGGCGAGCAAACAGAGCAACAGGCCAGTTGGCACATGGAGGCGCCCAGCACAAAGCTAGGAAATAACCACATCGCTAATTGCTTTCACGCATTGTAAAAGAGAGCCAATGGACAAAAGAGGGATAAAGACTGATTTTTTTACTTTATCTTCCTCACTCGATAGAGATGAAAGATCTGTTAGATATCCTAAACGCAAAGCCTGTATTATGTAGGCGTCACCTTTTTGAATATACTGCCTCATATCAAGTGCTGACCCAATACAGTGACAGACTTATCATACAAAAATCTTTTTTAATAAAATGTTGTAAACATTGAAATGTATTAGTTTTACCATGCACTGCATAGACCAACAATATGCAAAATTATTAATATAAAAATTGAAATAGGCAAATTGACAACTTTGTACGTTGTGTGTAACCAAAAGTGCAAAAAACAACAGCAGCATTGTGATTTACCAGCTAACAAACACTTGGCCAAATATTTATTTTTCTTCAATAAAGCCTCTTCAGAGTTCTGGACTGTGCTTGATGTTCTCTGTCCTATAGGGGAGCCGTTTTTGTTCTTGGCAGTACAATGTTTGTTTCTCACTTATAAATCAGGATGAGGTGAGGTTAAAATAATAGCTCTTAGCCAGAGACAAAGAGCAAGAGAGACATTCTGATGCTGAGTGGGATGGAACAGTGATGAGAGTAGGAGGGCTGAAGGAGAACACCAAGAAAAAAGGCAGTGTTGCTGTTGTTATTGTTTTCCTTTGTTTTCCGATAGCGACTGTAACATCTTTTAACATGTTAGCTCAGCATCATAAGCTCAGCTTATTGCTGCTCCTGCTTTCACAGATGTTTTCTTTCATATTTTCAACCGTCTCAAATTTACTTTGTATTTTGATGATGTGGACAATCATCTGTCATTCTTATTGAGTGTTTTTCCCTTTTTTCCCCAAAATGTTTTTTCAGCAAAAACATTGGGAGCTAGCACCCTGTGTTTGGTAGATAACAGACATGGAGTCGAGCAGAATCTCTGCAATGCCACTAAAAATCCAGAAAAACCCTGACAAAGCTGTCAGGTCCAGTGTCAGGCACTGTAAAAACCATGCCGATATGACTCTTCACGCTCAATTATTTAAACTAAGTTCTAAACTAAGTGCTCTGTGTGGACAGTCTTGTTTGATGTCACATATATGATTCTGCCATTGGGTACGTGCTCCTGTGGTCTTGAGGCGTATCAGTGGTTTGTTCATGTTATCTTTATGTAATATAAAGGTTATAGGACAGAGATTTCCTGTATTACAGTAATGTTGATAAAGATTGAAAATTTTCCTACCTATGCTGATTATAACTGTGTTATAATTGTAACAGAGATGCTGACTCAGTGGGATCCATATGCAGCAGTTTAATATGTAGAATAAACAATAGACAGGCAATGGTCAAACAACGGCAAACAAAGCAATGGAGACAAGACAAAATCATAGTAAGTAAACAGGCAAGGGTCGAGGCAGGCAGCAAACAATCAACAAGAGCAAAGTCCGTAGCAAAAACAATGGGCAGGCAGCAAAGTATCAAAAACAGTCCAGTTGGCAAAGGGTAATCAGTCAAGGTAAACCCTCTGAAATGTTGCTTATGGCAAAACAAGACATCACACTGACTCAATCGTGGGCCTGGGCTTTATAGTGCAGGTAATTGAGACCAGGTGGCAAACAGGAAGCTCATCAGTCCAGGATATGGGGCTAATGGGAAATGTAGTTCTATTTACCGGTTAGTATTCTGGCGGGGGTTCCTGCTGGCGGCCAGCAGGGGGCTGAACCTCCTCCGTAACAATAATCAGCGTAGGTCAAAATGATGTAACACTTATTTGATGTGACCACTCCTGATAGTCCAAATTCAATTCAATTTTATTTATATAGCGCTTTTTACAATATTACATTGCTTCAAAGCAGCTTTACATAAAGAAACAAAGAATAATAATAAAACACAGAACAAATTAGTGTAGAATACATACATAAAATATATACAATAAAATATTAGACGTTTACAAAACCCTAGGCTAAGTTAGATGTCAGCAGTCTCCCAGCAAGCAGTGGCAAGGAGCCAAAACTCCAATGATGTATAGATGGAAGAAAAACCTTGGGAGAAGCCAGGCTCGACCAGGAGGGCCAGTTCTGGCATGTTTATAGCTGCAATTTGTAACTGTCTTGGATATGAACATGAGTTGATAATGATTTATAGTTATTTATTGGTGAAAAACTGATGGTTTCAAATATACTGATGGTTCCAATTATATTTGATTATATGTCGGGCACTGAGAAATCGTGCTTATCGTCTTAATAATCGTCTTATTAATTGCTCATATACAGGTAGCATATACAGAGTGAAAAGTAGGGCCCCAAGCACTGAGCCCTGCGGTACTCCATATTGGACTCATGAAAATTCAGATATCATTTCAGCTGATTCATTAACATGCTGCGGTGCCGCAAAACAATTGATATTTAATTATTCAGGTCATCTCAAAATGTTTCAGAAATTTGAAAATTGTTGTAAATATAGAAATTAGTGTTTACCAACTGGACGCTTTATCTGTTGAAGATGTTTCACCACTTTTTCAAGTGGATTCCCACTTGAGAATCAGCTCTTGCCAAATGTTTTCCCTATATTCACCCTCTGCTCTGCACTCTTAGGGCAGCTCATATGACTTGATGGTGATCTAGGTAATAATTTCAATATTTGCTTTTTCTCATTAATATTTAGAAACAGCTGTAAGTAAGCTGTTCTGAACTGTAGGATAATTTCTACAAAATATGACATTGACCTGTTTGTTTGACCATCACAACCAAACCAACAGAGCAACATTGGGTCAGCAAAGTTCTGTCTGATGTCTCAACAAAAAAAGTGTCTCATGTGGGGCTACCTGTCTGGCAGTGGCAATGTTTTTAAAACCTGTTGAAAACATTATTGTGTAATTCCACAGAAATTAAAAAGGAAGAAAGACAGTGTGTTCTTGCTGATTTTGCAGCTGTCTTGAATTGTCTGAACAGATATACAAATAAAAGCTTACTACCAGACCCTAATCAATGATATTAAATTCGGAAAGACCACAACACAATATTTTCTGTTCTTTTTTCTGCTTTAGTTCTCTATCTTGATCCCACCATTCTTGTTCCCTCCATTTTATATTGCTTCATTCCAGTGGCAGCATTTTAATTTTTAAGTCAAAAGGGCACCTTCCCCCCTTGAAGGTGGTGGCCCTTCGGTGGAGAATATTCACCCTGCTGCAGATGTTCATGAATAATGCCCATCTCCAAACCCCTGCCGCTCAGACTAGTACGGGGGATGCCTGGTGAAAGGGGATTGCTGGGGGTGTGGCGGGGAGGACACAGGCTAGAAGAATTACACGTAGGGGGGATCTGACAGTCTGTGCTGGGCTTTGTGATCATTCCAAACTTCTAATAATCTCCCTCGTCTACCTCATCTCAGCTGTAATAAAAGAGAATAGGTGATTGCACCCCGAGCTGTTTTCCTGCCTAATGACTTCTCCAAAGGCAAAGCAACCACATAAAAATGAACTTTGAACAAGCAGTGAATTGGGTTTGACAGTGTGATATACCGTGACACCAGTTCTGTAGCAAAACAGACATAGTGTTAATTGATTGTCAACATTTGATGAAAAGTGATAAAAATAGGCATTAAGAGACTAAGAATGAAAAGTGATGGTAATAATCATTAAGAGACTAAGAATGCAGGAAGAAGTGAACTCTTTAGTGTGGGGCCTTCTCTCTCTCTCTCTCTCTCTCTCTGCTGTAGTGACCTGCAGCTTGTGTTTCATCTCCTCATAAAATCTCCTTTTCTTCTGATTTACAACACTATACATACACTGTAGGTATTTGACCTCAGGAGCCTGGATCAACATCTTACCTAGGAACTTGAAATTGCAATTAGGATTTAATATAACAAAAAAATAAGAGAGAGAGAACTTTACACAGGCCCCTCTCCCACCCCTACTCTCCTCAGCCCCACCTTGATCTTAGGCAGTGGAGCTTGGTTGAGCACAGTTGCAGGGACCACCGTGTTTCTGGCCCTTTGTGTGTGGGGTTATTTAATCCCACTACGACCTGCTAGTCGTAGTGGGATTAAATAACTCTATACGATACTTGATGGGTAGCCAGTGGAGAGATTTTAAAATAGGGGTTATGTGGTCATATTTTTTTGATTTAGTAAGCACCCTGGCGGCTGCGTTTTGAACTAGTTGTAGTCTGTTTAGTGATGATGCAACCCCAATAAAGGTGTGTGTTTGACCATGTTAAGGGGACCCAAAGCCCTGAAAACCTTGTAAATAAATTTAAAAAATAGTAATCCTAAGGAAAACAATAGGATTCAGTGCTTGGGCTCCAATAAGAAAACTAACAAATACATATACCCTAATATTATGTAGTGTTCCTGTAGCTCAGTTGGTAGAGCATTGCAGCGCAGTGCAAAGGTTGGATTCCCAGGGGAGCACACATACTGACAAAACTTGAATGTACTGAAAGTACTGCATCTTCCAAATGCATAAATGTAATATAATATATATATATACAATTTCTAGGTTGAGTGCATCAACGGCAGTAAAAGAAAAAAAAATTACTATAAAGAGCAGCTATAGAAAAGATAAAAACCACTTATAACACAATAAACATTTAATAACTTCTCACCAGTAGATGCTGCTGTCACCAAACTTTTGTGGCACTGTCAGGATTGTGACAATGACACTTACAGTCAATACTGAAAAGTTTTGCAAAGATATTGCCTATTGACACAATATAAGAGAACAATTTGAGCAGTCAACACAAATTCCATAACATTTGTTGTGAGTGTCTGTAGATGCTACACACCAAGTTTCGTACAAATCGAACATGCTGTAGGAGTTTGAAAAAGTAGGTTCAAAATAATTCAATATGGTGGACAGGAAGTAGCATTGACTAGGATAAATTTGGTATCATAATATTTATAAAAATATGTTTGTTTATATTATTGTAATCACTCTTAAAGCATTTTGGTCAGTTTTGTTTTATCTTTTGACCACTAGGTGACGGCAGCCTGACTTCTCAGGTCAACACAGACAATTGTAAGGAAAATACACAAACATACACAAACACAATTGTGTATGTTCTACAACAATACGCTCTTAACAGTAGTCAGTAAAATAACACGTAGAAGTGAAATAATTAATTAGATCTCAGGGTTTATAGTAATGTTTGTGTGCTGTTTTTCAGCTTTGTACTTGACCTTACGGGCCTAATTCAAAGTCACTACCTGTGTAATTAGTTAATTACTGTTGGTGAAACACAAACATCTTCACAAAATCTCTTTAAAATGTACATTTTTGTATATCAGTGTTTACAGAAGTAATCAGTCAATGAATGCCCCGGTTTGACCACAGAAGCTCCAGACATCAGATTATATAGAGTCATTGATATTTTAGATCATGGCCCCACAGTCAGCATCTAAAATTTAAATCCAAGGAGGCATCTTTTTATAAATAATGTACTGATATTATATCTCAGTTTCTAATTGTTTAGTTTGTTAATATTTCATGAATATCATTTAAGTTGTACTTGGATATGACAGTGTTTGGTAAGCCAATTGTTTATTTTTGTTT
>JAZGTI010001960.1:0-12403 GCA_036877585.1 Botia kubotai | reverse complement strand
CCACCATCACTTTCTCTCTAGCAGCCATTAAGTGTTAGCTGTAGTGAATAACATGTTGTTTATTCTTGATTACAGTTTGTATGTATGTGCTAAAAATATCAATGTAATATAGGGTTTTCTTATTTAGGTGTCTTTAGGTATTAGTTTCTAAAGTAAGGTTTAAAGTAAATTGCACTTTGCTTAATTTTGCTGCCGTTCCGGTTTCTCATTGTACAAATTAAATTCATGCCGATGTCTAATGTCCCTGATGAAAATTATGCCAAACAAGATGTACATGGACTGGTGTAATCACACTGCTCATGCTGGTCACTGTCACTACAAAAACTCTAATTTGCAAGAGACGTAGAAATGCAACCTGCCATCTTGTTGTGATATGAGGTACTGCATCTTCCCAGCACCATGTGACCTAATGATTATTGTTCATTTATTTGTTGGTGATTATTGTACATTAAAGCTTGTGGTGGGGAAAACCCTCTCTTTCTCTCTCTCTCTCTCTCTCTCTCTCTCTCTGTCTCTCTTTTGCTGACATACAGTTTTGATTAGTGTTAAGTGGGGTTTAATGCTAATGGTGGGATTTTCAAAATATGAGTGCGCTAGATAAACAAGATCTATCCACAAGCTGTTCTCACTTCAGAAGAACACTTAAATCGATCTATTTCCTTCATCACTGAAACACACACTTTTTTGCTGCTTTTTCTTAAATATTTCCTCTGTTCCAAAAGCAAGTGAGTTCCCTCATGGAACCACAGAAGTAGGATTCTTGTATATGAAGGCTACATGTTAATGTGGTATCGTAGACAGCAGCATAAAATTTCTGTTTACCACCATACTGGAATCGGCTGATAAATACTATTTTTTTTTTTCTGTTACCGGTATCGGCCCTTTAAGAAATTTTTGCAGATATTTTAAAGCCGATAAATGATGCATTATTTTCTTGAGAGACACTTCAGATGTGCGCCGTTCACCATGATGGTTTTGAAATGCTTGAAATATGATTGGAATCACTTCAAAAAGGACAGTACACTTAAGTGAAACATGTAAAGGGCAAGTCTGTCATAAAGGTTACATATAATTATAAGGTGAACATTACTGTAAATAATGCTCTTTGTGCGTCCACAATGGAGCTACAGCTCCATGACAGTTAAGTTTGCTTGTGCATTTGCAGTCTTTTGTGCAGTTGTACTTATAATATTGTAATATTGTGTTAATTTGATGTATATCTGATTTATCTCATATAGAATACGTTTGGTTAATAGAGCGCTTCAGTTTGCCGGTGATCATCTTCAGCTCAGCGCATGCAGATTATACAGCAAGCGACATTATTAACTATGATTGGGATTGGGAATGTCGTGTATATAAAATTTGAATGAGAACGTTATTTTAATAAAACATTGAATTCTTTGGATTTAGTTGCTGTGTTCATCTACAACAGGAGTTAAGGTTACGCATTCTGACTATAGCCCCCAATAACTGCATCATTTTGTACATTTTGTAAATTTTCATATTATGCTTATGTTGTATTAATATCTGATTCATCTCATAGGATGCATTTCCCTGAGTTAAATAAGCTGCCAGCCAAGCACTTTAGTTTACTTCAGTTCATTTAGCTCTTCTTCAGCGCACGCAGCTTGAACAGCAATGCACAACATTAATAACTATGATTGGGACTGTCATACACATAACATTATAAAGAGAAAACTAACATAAGTAAAAGTTGTGAATTCTTTGGGTTTATTTGTGTGAGTCATAATATTATGTTTATGTTCTATAAATATCTGATTCTCATATAGCCTGATTAAGCCGCTATAACAAGCGCTTCATGTTTTGTCATACTGCACCGCCATTACTTGGAAAAAATAGCTTGTTACTAGAAAAGCTACACTGTAGCTACTGTTGTGCTATTGAAAGTTTAATAGTTGCACTACTTTCAGTTACTCCCCAGTATGTGTATAGTCCTATGTTGGTTTAACCTTTGATGTTATGTATATTTACACATTTAAGGCTTGGCTGACAGAGGGGCATAGTAAATTTTGCTGTGTTAAATTAACTCTTTAAGACTCAGAACTGTTAATAAAGTAACTCGCATAGTAACTAGCATAGTTTTAAAATAGACTAAACATATAAATATTTTAAATAAAAACTTAATGCTGGGCAACAATGAATAGTGTTATGATAATTGAACACTAAGGGGAAATTAAATAAACTTAATTTGATGTCAATATGTAGGGCCAAAGCACTAAAAGTGCGAAGAGTCAGAGTCGGCAGCTAAGGGTTGGCGCATGTGCGGGACAGAGGGGTTTTCGGGTGTACAATGTTTTTAGATTGTACGAAAAGTTGGGCAAAAACTTCTGTAGACGTAATATTGGGTAGATCTTTGTGATGTCATGGCTCTGCATCAGAATGTTGTAGAGACTTGGGCTTGGGGTTGGGCTCATATTGCTCAGCTTATCAAGCAGCAACAAATAGTGACATTTTGACTTCATAGCCATGCCCTAGCAATCAACCCATTAACTTGAAATATGGTAAGACAACTTAGATAATTTGACTGCACAAGAATGTTGCGGCAGTAGTCAAATGTCAACTTAATTTTCATCTTGACTGTGTCCTCATCAGCAGAATGCTTCAAAAGAGGCACCAACTAGGTAGCATAAGCACATGATCAGCAGTATTTAAAATGTCAACATATTTTAGAATTAAACTGTGTGACACATAGCCGTTTTTGGAAAATGGTTCACTAAGGTAAGGGAAAATACATTATAATGTATATAAACTATAATGGTTGTATATACCAGTTAAAAAAGTTTTACGTTCTGTTAAACTCCAATTATCAAAATATCAATTTCATGTTAAAAAAGTATTTAAAAAAAGTATTTGACTGGAAAACTGTTAACAGCAAGATGGTATAACACTGTATATTTTCTGTCAATTTCCATCCTTCTGCTACTTATACCAACGACAGAAATAAGTGCAGTTAAGATAGCTATATGTGGGAGAGCGTTGCTATAATGATTATATTGTATTGCACTATGTTGCTTTTAATTATTAACAATGAAGCGAAACTAGTTGGTACAGAGTTTATAGGTAAAGGGATTTATTAACATTACTGTTACAATGAAGATGCATGTAATTGGTCAAATAACATATGCAATTAACTTTAAACAGTGTATATTAAGAATATTACCTTAAAGAATAGAAATAGAGAAAGAAAGATGAGAAAAAAGAGAACATAGTAAGGGCAGAATCCAAGAGTAGAGCTCAAAGAAAACACCCAAAGGAAAGAAGAGCATGGAAAAAGAAGAGAGAGAGCATATCTTAAATTCCCTTTTTATCCTTCCTTGACCATGTGACTGAAACCAACCTAAAATAATCAGACTGACCAATCAGAAGACCATGTTTAACCCTCACTGTACTGGATGAATGGCAGACCCCCTACATACAACACAAACACCATAGCAAATAGTCTTTGTTCTCTATCAGCTTATCTGTGGGCTCAGGAATGCAAAGGGTCCCTTTAAGTAAAGAGATGGGATTGTGACAGCAACAAATGCCATTTAATATTCAACCCTACACCTATATTAACTCAAAATATTTACTCTCACAAGCAGGATTACCCATACGAAACCCCAAAATATCAATTAATAACCCCAAATACATGTTGTACCACATTACACTAAGATAAAAATATTTTGAATAAATGGTTTAACATATTTCCATAATGCCATTGGATAACCATATAATATGTAATTATAATACATACAGTACAGACGTTTACCTATCTGTGTCCTCAGTCTGCAGGTGGTTTAGGATGATGGTTGAGTCAGGGCCTTGGCACATGAACAACAACTATTCAAGACACAACCATTTAGGATGCAACCAATCAGGACACAGCTTCAAAATAACTGCTAATCTTTTGCAGATTTAAAAATAAAAAGGCCAGACTAAAGAACCCTTTCTTGATACAAAGAACCGTTTTAGAACAAGGGTTCTTTAAAAGTACATGGTTCTAAATAGAACTTAATTTAACTGTTAAAGAACCTCTTTAAAACCATATATGTTTAGAGTGAACTGCAAACGGACACCATTAAAACTTTATCTATACTAGGGGGGATCTTTCACTGTTTTTAAAATAATTCCATAAGGAGTTAGGGGAAAATATAGAGTATCACTGCTTAATTAACACTGCCAGTTTAATTGTCTGCAGGGTCACAGGCCTCTGCAAAATCGCCCTCTGTCCTCTTTGTCTCTGGTTTATTCTTGTACTTTCATGGTCTGTACAGTTGTTTCTTTCTCTGTCAGTCCCTCAACATTTCTCAGACATATATGCACAGAGGTCTTGCCTTTAGGTGCTACACATTACTTTGCTTTCTCATGTCCCTTCTCAGGTTTATGAATAGCACCATAAAGTCTAAACTCAGTTATTTGTTTTGAGAAAGCTGCACACATAACAGCAGTACTCTAACATCATTGCCAGTGCAAATTTCTTGAGCGATGGGCAGATCAGAGTTGCAGCCGTGGGAGGTTCTTGGCTTTGTCTGGTCTTTTCTTCAGTGAAATTCTGTAAGAAACTTAATCCAGAGAAATTCATCACAATGGAGCATTATGGCTGATGTGTGGTTTAATATAGGCTGGAAAGGCTGGAGACTGCATGTGTTTGGAGTGTTGTAGTTTCAGGAATTAGGGAGGGAGATAATATGAGAACCTTGTATTCTTTTGGAATTTTTTCTGTGCTTGTTTACAGGATGTGCTTACCGAAACATTTTCTGAGTTCGGTATTTTTGTTGAAACATTTTTGTTTGTTCTTCTGGTTGAAATTCTCTTCACACCCTGATAGTAATCACTAAATAAAGTGGTCTGTATATATTTTTATATAAATATATCATCTGTGGGGGACGCAGGGTCATAAAATGTTCATCTAATCTTTGCATTTGGTCAAAATGCAACGATAGCATGTCCTACTTGCCAGACTATGCTATGCTACAGACTATTTGCATACCTCTGTGCACAGTGTTTGTGTTTTGGAGAAGGCATGGTTTTTGAGAGCGCTCTGAAAAGAGGGTGGGATCTTACTTGCTAGCCTCTCCGAAATTGCTTAGCCTACCTTTAGGAGATAACAGAGTTGAAAGTGTATTGTTCTTTGCTTAAACTTGCCAATAGCTAATGAAGCTTTCAAAAAGCCTGGCCAGTCTTCAGTGACACTTGTCTTCCACTTTTTACCTTTGTCTTCATAACAGCATTTATCTGAGTTTGATTTATGTCATATTTGCAAATACACACACACCCCACACATTTATTTACTTCATGATTTATTCAGTAAATTTCATGTAACATTTTTATATCTCATTATTCTTTAATATGCTGCTTGGACATTTTTTAAACAGACAAGCATCTTTACATGCACAGACAAACAGGATAATGTTCTTCAACACCTTCAACAAGGTTTTGTATGGTATCAATTGCGCACTTACAGCTGGATTTGGTTTAAAAGCACACACTTGAATTAAACCTCTCACATGTCTGCTTAATGTTTTTTCGGGGGGCGGTAACCTCCTTCAGCTGGCAGTATTACACCAATGAATTGCTGCTGTCAAAGTGGGAAACAGTGTGGGTGAAGGGGAGTAGGTGTTGCATGCAGCTCTACTTTAGTGGTTAAATCAGATTGGGCTAAAGTGCTTTATTTAGTCTATATGGTGGGTCCCTTAGTGCCTCTGTGTGACACAGTGCGGCTCCATCAATCACCACATGGCAATGGGCCACACTCACGTTTTTATGACGTTTGCAGTATTAAATTTTATTCAAATAAACTGCCACTTATCAACCCCGGGGGGTTGTGTTTGTATTTGTGCACACTGTGCACATCTATACATCAAAATTTGTGTGTAAGAGACTCAAACAAAGACTGTTTCAGTGAAACACAGACCTACATGCCTACATGACTCCAAGGGCCTGAAGCTGCAATTACACACATAATCACAACTGGCTTTCAATGGAGGCACCCTTATCCATCCTGCCAGCCAAAATGGAATGAAATATAGATTAAGTAATTTTCAGCTGTTTTCAGCTGTCTGTCGCAGAAATGTATCTATAATAAGTCTTGGTATCAACAATAACGTTACAGAAATTAGGGCTAATTGAACTCAGAGTAGGGCAAATACACCAACAGAAAAAAAAACAGAAATGTAAAGAACCTTTGACTCATGAAACATTGAAATATATAATATTAGTAATTCCTTACACAATCATATTATTTTTTATCAAATACAGTATGGCAAACTGTACATTTTACCTCTATGCACTATTTAATGGTTCATCAGCCCATACCTCATCCCCTAATGTTATAAGTGACTCAATTGTGTATGACTTCTTTCATCAGCGAGTAAAAACAGCATTAAAGTCAAATTACTCCTGAGAGACATGGGCTCTTTAGAATAAATAATGTGCAGGAACAGAGGCATAATTAATTTACAGGCTGTATTGATAGTTTCCCCTTACTGCTTATTATATTTCTTCATCTCAGCTAACATCTTTATTTGGAGGGCAGGAGAGAGGCAAATGAACAGACTAAATTAATTGCCATAATATCTGTACACAAACTGAATCCACAGTTTGAGCTTTTAATTAGAGTGCTGAAAAATGATTTTTAGAAGTTTAGAGGAGAGAAAGTTTTTAGAATAGAGAAAGATGTACTGATACAGAAAAAAGCATATTTGTAAAGGGATTGTATTGGGGTTCATGAATACTAAATTAAATCGATTGTGTATAACATTTCTAACCTATGCATTATAGTATGTTTAGGTTAAAAATATTAGAATATTGTGTAACATATTAGGCAAATGTTGCACAGTATGTTAATAATATTATAAATAGGACAAATGTTAACTTTTAAAATTTAATGGCAATGTTTAATAAAATAAACAATATACAGTGTATAGTCATTTATTTGATAAAAATAGTAAATAGGAAGATTATCTGTAAATTAAAGTATTGGAAGTATGTTCTAAATTATTGTTAACACATTTGTCACTGTTTCTATTTCTGTATTTCAGCAAAAACCAATGAAGTTCTGAGAGCAAAAGAAAAGGTGGAAGAGGATAGAAAAGTAAAGGAGAAAGGTGAGTCTAACTACAGAAGCATGCATTAGATTTGTTGACATCTTGGGAACCATTTTGACTGCATACCTGTAAATGCACGTTTTTGTTTGTTTTTGTTTAATTTTTTAAAGTGTTAGGGGCGGTTGTGGCCTGCTGGTTATTGAGTCAGGCTTGTAATTAGAAGGTTGCTGGTTCGATTCCAGCGCTGGCAGGTAGCAAATGAAATGCCCCTGAGTAAGGCACCTAAACCCCTAGGCACCTAAGTGTGCTGCCCACTGCCCAAATGCTTTATAAAAGCACTGTTTTGAATGTCCTGAAGTCATGCGAATGGGACTGGTAAATAAATATAATCTATACTAAACACAAGTTAACATTTGTTCTATTTATAATATCATTAACATACTGTGCAACATTTGGCTAATATGTTACACAATATTTTAGTATTTTTACCTAAACATACTATAATGCATAGGTTAGAAATGTTCATACACAATTCAATACACAAATACACAATTGGTTTAATTTAGCATTCATGAACCCCATTAAAATCTCTTTACAAATATGTTTTTCTTCTGTATCAGTACATCTTTCTCTCTTCTAAAACCTTCTCTCCTCTAAACTTCTAAAAAGCCTTTTTCAGCACTTTTTAATTAAAAGCTTGAGAAAAACTCAAACTGTGGATTCAGTTTGTGTACAGATATTATGGCAATTAATTATTGCCCTGAAAAGTGTATAATGGTTTGAAATACTTTAGGTCTGACATTCTGTAACACATCTGACATTTTACTGTCTTGTGCTGTCTGCACATGTTTGCACACTTTATGTATAAATTATGTATAAATTATGTAGCCCTTGTTTTGCTCTTTATAGTTCTGTGATGTTCAGTGTTTGTTTAATGTAGCGCCTTGGTCTTGAGAAACGTTGTTTCGTTTTACTATGTACTTGTATATGGTTGAAATGACAATAAACTCCACTTGTAACTTGTAACGATACTGACTAGTTTAACATATTTTATTATATTGTCAACGTTTTAACAGTCTATCAAACTTGCTAGGGCATGGCTATGAAGTTAAAATGTTGTAACCATTTGTTGCTGATTACTAAGCCGAGTGAAATGCGAGTCCAGCTCTACGTGTTTGTGAGATTCTGATGCGGAGCTATAACGTCACAAAATTTTGCCTAATGTTAAGTCTAGGGAATTTTTAGACACATTTTACACCCAACTGCTTATTCTACACGAGGTGCTCATACTAAAAACTGAAGACTTAATTTCCTAGTGGTGCAAAATGAATACTGGATGATTTCTCTAGTTAATGAGGCTGTTGTTGTTTCCTTGTACTACTTCTGTTTAGAAAATATTTTTTACCATCACACCACCAGCGAGCCCAGAAAAACTGAAAAACTGGTTCTGGCAATATTTTTGTATCTGTGCCCATATGGCCTCACTTTTCCTGTTCTAGATGACAAGTGTAAAGATTCACAGATGATGATGTGTTCTCTACTGTAATATGGAAAGGGTAAGGGAATTGTTGAGTCAATCCAAAGAAAATTTGGAAATGTATAATTAACCATGATTAATTATGCATATTTTGTAGAATTTACCTGATTTACCAGCAGCAAAATTGACCACTGAAATTCCAGCATTATCTCCTGATCACCTGAAACATTTGGCCAGTAAATGTTCAGTTTAATTGTGCATTAACTCTAACACATTACTAACTGTCTTCCTTTCACACAGTACTACTCAATGCGTGTAGCATGACCATGCTATTGAAGTGACTTTTTAAGAGCACTTAACAGAATCAATCACAGGTGAATGCAAAATAGGTGCATTTCTGCATTGCAATCGCTTAACCGTTAAACTAACCGTTAAACCAGAGTTCTGTCCGGAGTGAGGAAATCTGTCCTATCGGTGATTGGAGAGCCAGCGGCAGTTAGTTAGGAGGGGTGATTCCTGAAGATTTACTCAGGGTGGCTAATGTTGCATTTGGATAGTGATCTTGTAATCTGCTACATGTCACACCCATTGATAGTGGACTGACCAATTTAAAATGTAATTCTGAGTGATACAGTGTCTGTATCAACACCTTATTTGCATATTTATAGTGGGCTGGCAGATTTGTTGAAGATAAAGTTAAGATTTGCTAAGATTACCTCACCATCGGCAAACAAATCTAATACAGTCATGGCCAAAAATAACTGCACCTTTGCAATTCTGTCAGAAAATGCAACCCTTTTCTCAGAAAATTGTTGCAGTGCTAATATTTTTGGCCAAGACTGTATGTATATTATGAGGTGGTTTATTTGTGATTTAAATAGATAATAGTCCTTGCTATATGTATTCTGTTGGTTTGAACCTCTCCTGTGGCATGGTGTTTCTCGCATTGGGAAAGGGGGGTTTACCCTTACACATGGAACCTCTTTAATGCTTAGAGTGAGAAATCTTTCTGGTCAGCATCACCAGGGACAAAGAGAAAGTGAGATGATAACAAACTCAGAGAGAGAACATTATCTAGACATAATCTCACAGCCTTAAGAAAGTTCTGTTCAGGACCCTTACTCTGATGCAATGAGATTGTAATAAGGTTTCTAGTGAGAGTCTTTTTATGATCCAATTTTTGATCACACCAAGCACTACACAGAAGTGGCAGCCAATGTGGTCTTCTGTTTAAAGGTTCAACATGTTGTGCTTTCAGAGATGTTTTTCTGCATGCTTTGGTTGTAACAAGAAAACAAACAGAAAAAAACAAAACTGACACAGCAGTGATCAGTAAACTGAGTTTCCTTTAAGGATTTGTATCAAAATTAACTTGTAATTAATTTGTATCAAAATTAACATTAGCATATCAATTATCAATTTGCCATAATATATTGATATAATCAGTAATATTTTAAATAATTCAAACTTATATACAGAATATAATAGTAGTATGAAATAATATAATAGTATGAAATAACAGTAGACTATAAGCTCAGTTACATTTTCAGTTAAATGTGTCTACTGAACCAAATTAAACTCTATGCCAATTAACTAGAATTTGCTCAACTCTTTTAAACACATTTTAAATTATTCCACAAAATTCTGCAGATAGATAAAAAAATCTGTGTAGAAATAGCACAGAAAGTCAGCAAATTTGCTGCGATGTACGTGAATGGGATTTTTTCCCTAATCATATATCAAGGTTTTAAAAAAAATAAAAAGGAAAATCTAAGTTTCTTATATTAATACTATAGTTGTTATGGATAGTAACCATTTTTTGGCGAATTGTTTACCGTTTATAAAACTGTTTTACTTTAAGGCCAAATATTTGGTAGCACTGTCTTCAAATAATATTAATATAATAAAATAATATTAAGCCCCCAATATTAGCACTTAATAATATTATGTCAATAATTCAATTTAATTTTAGAGGAGTATGATAATCACTTTAGAAATCAAATTATTAATTATTTGATGTGAGCTCATCAACAGAATCTCCTGTTGTTAAATATTTAGCACTTTCCTATAATGAATACAAATTCTCTGTAAATGAGGGTCTATATGTGGTTGACCCTAAGACTTAAGCTCACTTACCAAAGGGTTCACATTGACCTAAATGATTTAATTCCAGTGACTCCCACCAGTACTTAAAGCAAATGCTTTGAAATATATTACTTACATCACTTTCCCCAGTCTCTTATCACATTTTTATTGGGATATTTAAGAGGGCACTCGGTTTGGCTAACATGAGACAGTTTCTAAGCAGGTTACACACAATTCAATTGATTTAATTGTGATAAGCGATTGCTTATGTTATCATGAATAATGAACCTTTCACTTTATTTTGTTGCAGCATACATTATACTGTCTGTGACATACCATGTTGAGTATAACAGAAACTGAACTTGCTTACATTGTGAGTAATTTCACCTTAAGAAATCCTGCTTCTATTGATTTAAATATTTTCTTTTAATAAGGGCTTCTTTTGTCATTAATATTAAGTAAAATATTAATGCACATCCCTCTTATTCATGGCCACCATTTCCAACATTCAAATGATTAGTAATGCTTGGCTTATAAACAGTGAATCAGTTTTATGCACCCAGCGGAAATAAAATAAAAACAAAAACACTGTAAAAGGATTTAATTATCACTCAGAGACCTTTTCCCTAGATGAGCCCAATAAACCCAAAAACCCAGATCCGCCTGGACAACAGATTTCTCTCAGTTTGTTCCCTGTGCCATGGTAAGGCAAGCAATTAGGGTTTTATAGATTTTTTATCACTGCAGATTTGACGTTTTGTTGTTTCTTTTTAAAGCTATAGTAGGTCATTTCATGTCCCACTCTTGTTTTGTCCCATATGATTTCACTGTAAAGAGAAACAGTTGATTACCACAATTTAGTTTTTCTCCGTTGTCTCAGAAGAGGCACATGTTCTTTGACTCTTTGCTAAGCCTTACTTCACCAAAATTGAAGATCTCTCATCATTTACTCACTCTTGTGCCATCTCTGGTAAATATCACTTTTCTGCTCAGCTAAACGCAAAGGAAGATATTTTATAAAAACAAAAATGTAATCTCTCTATGCCCTTATAATATAAGTCAGTGGGATTAGGGTTTGGTTGCCTAAAAGGCCAGCCAGAAGGGTGTTGCAGTAGTCCAGTCTTGATATTACCAGTGCTTGAACTAGGAGCTGTGTTGCGTGCTTGGACGGGTCTCATTTTCCTGATGTTACCGAGATGCACATACCTGCATGACCGAGAGATAGTTGCAATGTGTGAACTAAATTTCAGATGGTCATCAAACACCACCCTGAGGTTTCTAACGGACCGAGTAGGTGTAAAATGTAGAGTGTGACAACCACAAACACAAAGTAGCACATAATTGTGAAGTGGAATGAAAATGATACATTGTTTTCAAAATTTTAACCAAATAAAAATCTGAAATGTGTGGTGTGCATTTGTATTCAGCCCCCCTGCGTCAATACTTTGTAGAGCCACCTTTTGCTGCAATTACAGCTGCAAGTCTTTTGGGGTATGTCTCTACCAGCTTTGCATATCTAGAGACTGAAATTTTTGCCCATTCTTCTTTGCAAAATAGCTCAAGCAGCAATTTTCAAGTCTTGCCACAGATGCTCAATGGGATTTAACACATGAATATTTTTTGATCCAAACCATTCCATTGTAGCTCTGGCTGTATGTTTAGGGTCATGGTCTTGCTGGAAGGTGAATCCTTTTGTGGCCTCCAACAGGTTTTCTTCCAGGATTGCCCTGTATTTAGCTCCATCCATCTTCTCATCAACTCTGACCAGCTTCCCTGTCCCTGCTGAAGAAAA
>JAZGTI010001959.1:17004-39585 GCA_036877585.1 Botia kubotai | reverse complement strand
TCTTTAGAAGTAAACAGGCTAATTCTACAACTGTACCTTTACCTCAGACCTCTATATGTAAATCAGTTTTTTAATGATTGGTTATCTTTAAGGCTTTTAAATGAGCAATGGTAGCCTTAATGAACACCACAAATAATCTTCACAGTAAAATATTTGTGTCGAAAATTAGTACAACATATTGTAAGTCCTGCCCCTTCTCATAGCCCTGTCTGTCTGCCTTCTCCAGCAGGAGGTACCGCAGGGAAGGGCAAGGTAAGCAGCTACAAAATACCAGCCACTCCACTGACAGCTAGTAAGAAGATCCAGTGTTCCTCAGTGCCCAGCAGCTCACTAACACACACACACAAATCACATTCAAAATCAAAACTTTAAGGTTTAAACCTCTAAATGTGCTTTAATGTGCAATGTAAATATAATTTTGGACCTAAAACTCTGAGGAATTGCAGACACACTGCCAAGCTTGATGAGATTAAATTTTGTGAATACATCAGCAGAACTGCCCACCTGATCCCAAGCATCTGGCAGAGTAACTTCCCCATTGAGACAGAAGAGGCAATGAAAACACCAACCATTCCACGCTACCTCTTGGGGGCGAACTCCAATACATAAAGAGTGTGGATGGTAAAACTCACACCTGCACCATACAACGGCAACAAACTGCTGCTAATACTAATGCCAACATATGCTAACTAATGCTATATAGGATGCGTTCCATTATAATAATCTCAAATCATCTCGAGAGGGTAGTCTTAATAACATCAGAGCAGCTCCACAGATTGCCATCATGTTGTTAATAGCAGTGTGTAACTACAGTGAGGTACTTAAACCTCACGGTAGATATAAGAATTTAAAAGTGAAATTTTGTCATTTAAGAACAGAAGTTAAGAACAGAAAACGTGGCTGAATTTTCATGCTGCTCTTTTTCATACAATGAAACTGAATGGTGACTATGGGCTGTCAAGATCCAAAAATGATGTTTTAATAGCTCCTAGTCACCATTTACTTCTATTGTGAGGAAAACAGCAGCATCCAAATTCTTTTGTGTTCCATAAGAAATTCATACAGGTTTGGATCATCAAGGTAAGTAGAAAATAATATACCTATATGAAATATTAAGTAGTAGCATTTACATTTATTCAATTGCCGACACTTGTATGCAAATGGACAGAGTACATATAACATATTTAATCTTAATCAAGGTTAGACTGCTTTAAAAAAATATAAGCCTGTTTGTTCCCACTCAGTATTTTCACATCAATTCTAAAATTTCAAGCCTGCATTACTCATTGAATTCCTCCTGCCTGGTTATCGATTAACAAATTTAGCAGGGTGGCAACACTCAATACCCAATAATTCTTAAAATTGAGAAAAATAGGTTAGCAAAGGATCCTTGTTGGAGGGCTTGAAAATTACACCATCTTGGCAGTTTTGTGTTAACTGGTTGACCTGCTAATGACCTGCTTGGACCAGCTACCATGTTTCAAAACAAAGCTCCTATCTTAATTCCACAGGGATGTAAATGCATCTCAGGAAGTACCTTCCGTATACAGCTGCCAGACGCCCAGCAGAGAGGGCACCAACCAGTCCTCCAATGCAGTATATGGAGACAGTAAAGGATCAGATGAGGAAAGGCTCCCAGCATTTAAAAGAGCAGCCAGCAGGTGCTGTTCACCAGGTTTTTATTAAACTTGCAATGTAAGCACAAGTCTCAGTTGATTATGTCATTCATTTCATTTTATTGAACCATGGCACTTTACAGGTTAGCACCACCTCATAAGCTCTATGTATTGATTGTTAAATCCTTTGGGAATATCAGTAGAAACACGTGATTAATACTGATTACCCCCAAAACCAATTTCCAGCCAAAGACAGTAAATAACCAAACAATGCAGTACTTACAACTAATGGTGAGTTCAAGACAGAGGTATGAAAACCATACTGGAAGGTTCCACCAATTCATGCTCTCAAAATGGCTGCAACGAGAACAGAACTTAGTATTTTTTAATACTTGACAATTACCACCACATAACTAATTAAGGATATTATTATATTTGACCAGTTCCAAGGAATTTGTCATTGTACACGTAGCTTCATGTCTCTTAAAGTGGAACAGGATGACAGTGCATGTACAGAAATGTCTAACTTACAGTTGAACTGTAGCCTGACTGTGAAATGAAATGCTTAGGTGAACTTTCAGTGAAAAAACAGAGCAAAGTTGATGACCTGCCTTCACGTCCTCTTCAAATACATTTGTATTCACAAAAAACAATAAAACCAAAATGTCAATATTGTAGTCTCTTTATATGCACCCTTAAACTCTTGAAATTACACTTTTGAGACAAGCTTTTTTAGATCCTACTATATCTATGCCAGAAACATTGTGTAACAGGATCCATCCTGCCCACAATGCAAAAAAAGTTAGATCTACAGATACAGGGTTTAGATCCAGTTCACAACTGACTTTGAGGTACTCAAATCTGTTGTAAGTTAACACTTCTACTCAACACAGGCAGATACAGAGAGGATGAACAGTAGACAGAAGACAAAGAGATCATGGAATAAAATGAGCAGTTTGAGTAATATTAGTTGCGTTTTCAATGCTCAGTCTGATGTGAGTACAAGACATGAGCTGCTTACATTGTCCTGTGATGCTGTTAAAAATCTTGAGGTTCAGACCTTACAGGTTGGCAAACTGTTTGGCTAGTGACAATGTTTCCAATATAAATAATACATCAATTTTTATACACATAAAGGGACACATCTACAACTACAGTAACATTAAAAATGAACACAAAATGAATTCATATCAATCAAACTATGACTGAGTTATGACTGAGACATTAAATTGATTCAGTTTTTAATAAAAATGGATGCTGATTTATTGACACAACCATTGATGAGTTCTAAGAGATGAGTCCCAAGTTTAGTATTAAAGCAGATAATATTTCAAAGCAGTGGTTCATGGAGATTTAATTCACTTAAATCCCAGTGAAACTATTTGTATCTCCTAGAAAATCCTAGAAGTTTACAAATTTTACCCGATGAATCTCCACAGTTCATAGTGCTCTTTAAAACTCCATTCACAGCCATGCAAAGGAGACGCCGCCAAGATCTTACAGCAAGATGAAGCGTGTTAGACCACCTCCTCTGACCTCCCTCAGACGCTGGCAGTGACGTAACATGTTTAACATGCCCACGAACCTCTTGTCCACCTTCAACTGTGCAAACTCTCGAATGTCTTGCTCCACTATGAAAAACTGACCTGCAAGACACAAAAGGAGTTGATGGATCACCTATTTCAGCCCATAAGAGCTTATTAAATACCATACTAAGATGAACAACCTTTGTCATTGGAGCACTTAAACCAGTGTGTGTGCCTGTGTCTTTAATAGTTTTCTGGAGCAAACAGTAGACTTTCAATTCCACAAATGACAAGATGTTAATGCATGATGGACTACAGAGATCAATGAGGTTGGGCCTTCGACCTGTGGCCTTGTAGAAGACATAAACCTGTGATACCTCTGGTGTCCTTGGTTTCTTGGTCCTTAAAGCGCTGGTGGAGCGTGCGGGACACGTTGTTCAGGGTTTTGATTGGCTGATGGAGAATCTTATATTTTGCTGTTATGGCTACGTTGATGCTTCGCACGGCTGCATTCAGCTGGTCGTACATCACACGGCCTTTCATGTACCTGTGATAGTGAAAGTGAGGATTCAGAAGAAAGTGTCATTATGATGAAGGAGTGTAGACTTCCATCAAACACAGAAAGCATGTCGATCAAATATCTCATCAGCAGCATCCTTAAGATAGCTTTCCAAAGCCATGCCTCCTCAATAACACATGAAACACTGATGACGTAAGCCTGCCTGTGTGCGCAGGGTGCACAAAGGTATGCAATCACATAGTTTGAAATAGGACATCCTATCGTTTCATTCGGACCGAATGCAATGATCTGACAAACATTTTATGGTTCTGTACCTCCTACAGGCAATATATTTATATATAAACAAATATATAATACATTCTGGGACTGCTTTATCTATAAAGCATATGTGTGTTCCCACCTTAGAATTTCGCCAAAATAAGATAATCACTGCCTTACAGTATATCAATCGCATTTCTGTACACATTTTGAGTGTCTCTGTAATCAAATATACCTGGTTCACATATCAGTTTGTTGTCTGTTATTAAATGTATTTGTTCTGAGAGTTTGTTTAGGCAGATTTGGAAGGACTCACGGTGGTATGCTGTCAAACTCTGGGATGGTAATGAACTCCATTTCTTTGATCTGGCTGCGCTGATGTTTCCTAGGCGGCCCCTGTTCCTGCGGGGCTGCTGGTGCATCTGTCGGTTTGTTCTGAACAGCCACCTGTCCCCCTCTAAAGAGAAGAGAAAAAGCCAAACTCAGCTGTTTCAGTCGAACACAAGATGGCTGAGGTTATACAAGGTGATATGTTTTTGTGGTGTCACTCTTAATGATGAAGCAAACTGATTAAGTCATCGTCTCACCAGGTATACAGGTGTTCAGTAAATATTGTAAATAAATATAAATATATTACTCCTGCAGTGCTGCCTTTTGGCCTCTTCTGGGCATGTGCAGAGGCGTGTTGTTCTTTAGGTGATGGGCATCTTGTTCATCTTCTTGGAAAAACTCTTCCAGGTCCTTTTAGAAAAAATAATCAAAGACATACAGAAGAGAATGCAAGAATGAGTAGTTGTAACACGTAAAAGGTCTTATGCTAGTGCTAGTCTTATGATAATGTGTACATATATAAAGTCACACCTTTAAATGCTTCAGTAAGTCTCTCTGCTGACCTACATATCTGTCAAAACGATCGAGAAGCTCGTTTATGGCATTGACTTCTAGCTCGATTTTGATTAGAGTTCCTCGTTTGTCTGGATCTTTTGCTAAAGAAAACCACATGACAGTACAGTAACCAATCACGTCACAGTATGAAGGTTTGATCTTATTTAAATTAAACTTTTACCAACAGCTCGGAGCTCCAGGAGTCTTTTGATCATGGAGATTTTGTTGCTAATGTGTTGTGTCACTTCTTCGAGCTCACAGTGATTCATAGCTCTTGAAGAGGAAACAAACAGATTATGGATCAACGTAAAAATCAATTTTTACGTCTGATGTGTCACTTAACTCACAGCTTATTGGTTGAATTTGATTTGCCATGTTTTACCTTGAACCGACAGTTACGATGGCGACAAAAACCGCTAAAATCAATATTCTTGACACTGAAAACAAAGTTTGGTAAAACAAAAAGTCAGACTTACCCACGTAAAAACCGAAACTGTCTTGAAACCGTGCAACAAGTTGCAGTTATAGTGCGCGCTTCCGATGACAACAGCCGGACTGTGATTGACAGACTGCAGCGAGATGTCACTGCACACAAAAACACCGTTTAAACGCAGTTTAAACACTGATTAACAGCGGCTTAGTAGTTCTTTCTATCTTCATCTTCGTTATTATTCCAGCAGCACAAGCCTTACAGGGAAACAGGCCAGAAACTCCCATCAGTTAAAACAGACACTTCTGCTAGCCGCAAAGTGAGCTAAATTCAGGGTTGTTCTAGATCTAACAACACAGTTGTAGATAAATAAGCAGCATTATCTGTTAAGAATAAAAATGCACTTATGATTATTGATACTTACCTTTTTCAAGGCTAAAGGGAACTGTTAAAGGAATTTGAAATGTCAGTCTCTCAGTACGCGCCAACATTTAAACACAACACGCTCACGACGAATGCGGCTTCTGATTCGTCGCTGCAGTTTCGTCACGGCGAACCGTAGATCTTTTTTGTACTGTTTGATCGAACAGTGTATGAACTTGTAATGTAATTACAGTGTATTTTTTCCTCTGAATTAATGCAGTGTTTGTGCATCGGTTACTGTCGTAACACATTATCGATAACTGCGAATCTAATCACCAAATTCCTTTTTCAAACACTGATTATTTATGTTTTTGGATAATGTATTGGATTAAAACAAGCTGAATACAAGTTTAGCTTCTTTTAAACAGATTTAGACCAGTTCCAGGCTCCAAATGATCTGCCAGTGCATAATGCAAATTAGCTCAAATTTTAAATCATAAATTACAGACACACTGTACACCTGCAATGTAGCCATTTAGGGTAGGCCAAAGGGTAAGCAGCCTCGGTCAAATTTCTGTGGTGTTGGGAGGTCTCAATGTCAAGACCTTAAAATATAGACTAAAATAAAAAAGTTTTTTACTCAAACAATACAACAACACAGAAGACGAGTGTCCACATCTGTCCAAACCTTTTGTCTGTTACCTGGTCTGTCCCACTCTGTGGCAGCGGTCCTCAGCCTGTTTGTCATTGTAAGGGTTGAATTTAACATAATGAAGGATGAACACATTGGCAGATGTCAGGTTAATGCCCAGCCCTTCAGCTCCGGTGGACAGCAGGAACACAAACATGTCCAGGTCTGTGTTGAACTGGTCAATCAGCCCAATTCTGTAAAAGCCTGTCAAGATGTAGAGAATTACTGTCCATTACTTAATTGTCGATTGGAAGACTTTCTTCAATTTAAGTGGTTTACAGTACGCTAACAGCAGAGACAGTATCTGTGGAGCAGGAGGTTAAGTGCTTCGATCAAAAGAACAATGTTGGTGGAGCAGAGCGATGATATCAAATACTGGCGTATTAAAGCCTATTAATAACCTCCTTCTTTAACAGCCAATGTAATTTATATTTAAGGTTAAATGGTGTGTCGGGGAGTAAAGACAGACCATTTACTGCCTGTCTACAGCACATAAAACAGCAAAAACCACAAGCTCCATTCTGATTGGCTGTTTTTACACCGCTTTCTAAATTGGGGGGAACAAGGTTTTATGAGTCTGCCTGGAAGTCATGTTTACGAGTTTAAAAGTTGGTATTGGGATTTTTTTTATTTTTGGTTATGAATGGTTCGAAATTAGCTTAAAACCTGTAGTTCAGGTTTGTGAGAGTCAAATTACAGACTAGTACTTCATATGATTATGTGTTGTTGTAATAAATAGTACTCTAAAAAATCAATAAATAAATATGAGAGATTTTTTCAGATTTGTATTTGCTTAAAATTTTGAAAACCATTTTACATTTCCGTTCCACTTCACAATTATGTGCTACTTTGTGTAGGTCTATCACATAAAATCTCAATAAAATACATTTAATTTTGTGGTTGTAAGGTGACAAAATGTGAAAAAGTTAAAGGGGTATGAATACTTTTGCAAGGCACTGTATGTGCCACATTTTAAACAGAAGACCATCTGCTAGTCAGAATATTAGTCAGAATACACTATAAAAGTGAAACAGACTTCATATGAATTGTTAAATAATATTGACTATGACAGAGTGCTCTCATTGTGCCAGTGTATGTAAAAACTGAGATGTGAGGCTGAGACTGGTCAGTCACCATCTCAGTCATGACACTAGTGTTTGACGTGTGCTTACCTGTTACTACCCGTTGAAATGTATCTGTGCTTATAATGTCTCAGGAACATCTCCAAAATGTCAAGGATCATTGTGAACTGGCTGAAGAGTGCCACTCAATTGCCCTGGGGGAAAGAAGAAAGAAGTAGCAAATAATGTCTTTTGTCTGCTTTTTTATGGTTCTTATAATTTTTCTAACATTTTATTGCAGAAGTTTGTTTTCTGGGACAGTTACCAGTAAATAATTTATTTTGGAGTGAACTTTTCCTTTTACAATTTATTGTTGTCCACTATGTGCTGAAAACTAAGTATATACTTGCAGTGTAAAGGCATGCAATTTGGAACACAGCGTGAAAGTATTTCACCGCACAATTAAATAACTTTCATTATACTCTGAGGAGTTGTTGAAAATGTAATTTGCTCTGTGGAACAGAACAGGAATGCGTGTTCCAAAACCACCTCCTTTAGGGAGTTGAGCAGCTGTGAGAGGCGGCTAAGCTTCCCTGAGTCCAGCAGAACGTCTGTGTTGAGCTGGTGTTCCTGCAGCACATAGTACTGCAGACAGAGATTATGTAATTCAAAGTCTGAGAGCAGCTCCATGTCCTGTTTGATCTGCATCATGGTGACTCATCTTCTGAAATATTTTAGTCAATAAAAAGCAATTTTTAGATAACATACACGCATAACAAAACAAGTGATAACTAAAAGTGGTAACTGAAAATCCCAAGTCACAATAAATTAGATATCTATTGTAGTCACACCCGGCTATAATTGTGCACACAAAAATAACTGGAGCTGGCTAAAATCACCAGGTTCAATCTAATTGGCTGGGCCACGAAACAATTTCTGTGAAATGATTCACTTAACCTTTAATCTGCAATTTTTTGTCTAAAGTCAGAGCAGAGAAATCTAAACTTTTAATTTTCTGACTTTAAAGTTTATACAAATATATTCCATACTTGAGAATGAGTTTGTTTTTCAGATGTATAATACTATTGGTGAAGGAGTGGATGGTTGGACATCACCCTTAGTTGCATTATCTCGCTGGTTAGCTCGTGCTCTGCAGCCAACCAATCACAGACAGAGTTGATAAAAAATGGTTTAAAATATATTATAGTTAATATCTATCATAACACACAACACAATTCCCCTCTAATAGATACTTTCTCCATAACTGGAATGCAGTTTATTAAAAAGTCTGCTGTAGTTTCTGCTGCCTCCCGGACATGGCACAAAATCTGATTTGCTCTTCTTTGACAGGCAGTTGCTCCAAGACCTGCCGGGCACATCATTATCTGTCAGTGAAACACCAGAGAGCCGTAAGGCCACAGAGGGTCAACGCTGCAAGTAAAGTGGCCCATCTGCTTGCGAGGCTGAATAATGCATTTGAGATGTTGTCCAACACATTTTCACATTCACATGCATTCAGAGAGCACATACATTAAACATATTTCTTATCGGCTATGCATGCGGATGGCAGGCCGAGGCACACCTCGCTCTATACACGTCTGAAGATAAACGGTTTCATGATGAGTTTGGTGTGGGCAGTCCTGTCCCTCTTAAACTGCTCTGCTCCTTAGATGACTTCTATAGGAAATACACCAAAAAAGCATTAGTAACCAGTTTTCACCATTTTCTGAGGAGATGCAAGTAATGCTCTCCCAAACAAAAGTTGCCAGGATGCTGGGGTGTAGTTGGTGGTTGCTAGATGGTTGCCCAAGCCCTGAGTTTCTATTCTGGTCTCTTGATATGGCTGGGGTCCCTTCTTTGAGGTATGTCTATGGTATTCTTTTTGTATTGTTTTATTACTTACCAGTTAAACGTCTGATTGGTTAGAAAGGTAGTAGCACACCTCTTCTCAAAAAGCATCATGTTCAAAATAAATAGTGCAGAATGTCAGTTGAACACTGCAGTTTTTTTCTGTTGCCTGTCAGATTGTCCAATAAGACTCCACTGAGATCCTGGGTAAATGCAAGGCAGACTGAGTGACATCATCTGTCTTTAATGTCAAACTGTATAACACACATCTTAGCTAAGACTTTGGTCATGACTGACAGTGCAGACTGGTCGTTTTACACCATCAATCAGTGTCACTTCTGACATCTCTGTTGATGTGATCTCTGTTGAGTATATAAGACTATATTGCCATCATATAGACAAGCTTACTTCACCATTTTTGACTGATCAGCTCCCTCGACCTCCCTCTATCTTTTATAAACACACACACACACACAATCAATTGCTGTGCTCCTATTGGTTCTTTATTAAACAGGCAGGCACAGCTGAATTAGTGAATTAGTAACACTGTACAACTGCAATCCATAATTTCTGCTACAAATCTGTCATTGCCTGAATCCAGTTGAGGCTGGGATTAATCAAAAAGGCAATTAACATTGAATTGTCTGAGCTAAGGTGATCCGATAGTACCAATTTTGCCAGACCCTGAAGGAAATCTTTTATGACACCTGGTCTCTGTCACCAATACTGCAGCAAAAATGGTACAGTGTGCATTTGGGTGTACATACTGAGGTTCAATAGAGTTTGAAGTTTGTAAGCACGAGCAATTGTTTACATAGCAACCACCACTAATAAGATCAGCCCTATAAGAGATGGAAAATTAGGTTCGCTGTGCAGGTTTTACCATGGAGAACATCTTGGAGATCCGTGAAGTGCTGCTGGAGAACATGCTGGAGGGACATGAGCTCAAGAAGGTTGTCCTGCAGCAAGGTTCCCGTGAGCAGCAGGCAATATTTGGCCTAGGGGCAGAGACACACAAGATGGACAAAGCTGAATGGTTGAGGGGACACAGGCAGTTAAATCCAAGCAGTTAACCCATCTGGAAAGCACACACTACTGTTTTTACTGAACAGACTGTGTTGGTGTAATAGAGCTCAAGGCATTTATTCTTAATGACCACTGACAGTCCTGGGTTGCTATGGACAAGAGCTATACATTTAACTTATTGTAGTCATGGTAATCTTACGTTGATGGTCATGAGGTATCGGTAACACAGTGAGTTAATGTTCATACTCCAGCTTCAGCTTGCAAAACAGGCTGCGGTCACTATTATTTCCAATAGCCAGGTTGTAACTGCACACAGGAGACCATCTTAATGAGCCATGGTCTTAAAGGGGCAGGACACGCAGCACAGCCATGTTTCATTACCATAAATAATAAATGAGACAGGGTCATTTTACTTGGACCTTTTCAGGTTCACTCAAATGCTGAGTATTTTATCATTATTATGTCCTTAACAAGGGTGATTTCTCTATGGTAACTTTCATGCCTCATGGCTCTGTGTGGCATCAAAAGATACATGTCCCCTGGTACCTCATGCCTGGTACCCTTCTCGAGTTTGCATGCAGATGGTCTATGAAGAATATGACAACTTGACTCAGGTGGCTCAGGGCAAGAATTATGAGTGTATTTGCTAGTTTAAGCTTGTTTGAATACTTACATTGAAACTATGATGTTGTAATCCACCATTTGATTTAATAGCAGACAATAGCGAAATAAATCAGAAAATGTAAACATTTTCCTAACTCAGAACATTAAAGATGAAGTGTTTATTGTTTATATTAAAATACATTTTCCTATTGCAGATGAATATGCAGAAAGTACAGAAACTATAAGTAACCCATCATTCTACTACCATCCCAGTAGTCCGCCTAGTCCAATAAAGCAACATTGACTCAGCAACCAATGGCGTGAGATTAGGATGAGCAGTCTGTTTTTATTGACCAATGGCAAAAAAAATAAAAAATCAATTTGAAAAAGTATTTTAGCAATTATATTTGGATATATTGGCTCCGTTTTAGCATAATAAACCAGCACTTTCAAACTGGGACACCACAGTTTCAGTTCCCTGACCCAATTATCTGTAAAAGTAACATAAGTTTAAGATGAATAAGATTGAGATCTCTGTTATAAGAAAAGATTTGCTTTGAGTTGCTGTATTCACCGAGTGTTGAGGCAGGAACGGTGATAAGGTGAGACTCACAGTGTCCTTCCTGATACAAGTGGGCCAGGAACGAGATGGTCTGGATGGTCTTCCCCAAACCTTAGCAAAAACATGAAAAAGAACATCTATGTGACTATCATCCATAGTCAGAATATCATGCTGTCTTTGGACAAACACAGTTAATAAGACACCATCTTATCTGCCAGGATTCCACTCAGGTTGTTCTGATGCAGCACAGCAAGCCACTTCTGTCCAATCAGCTGGTATGGCTTCAACTGGAAACTAAAAAAACATAATACACATTATTTCTGCTAGCTACAGTTCATCCAGAATGCAAATTCTGTCACTGTTATTTATCCTCATATCATTCCAAACCTGTATGACTGCTTATTTACATTGTGACTATAATATATTGACTAGCATTATATTATGAGCATTATATAAATAGCATTATATTAATCTCCAAAATGGACTAAAATGTCCAAAATAGTCTGTAAACTGTAAAGAATATAAAGTTCAGTTTCAGTATACAGTTGTATGAAGGCATTGTTATTGTGCATTTTGTGTTTTGTCTACAGGTTCACCGCCCCTGGTCAATTACTTTTATAGCAAAAAGCACCATCTTCAAAATTCCTTTTTTGCTTGTCCTCTGAGATCAATTTGAATCAAAGTGAGGTTGAGTAAATGATTTTCATTTTTACTGAAGTAACCCTTTAGGTATCTACAGCATTAAAACATGTCTAGCTCCTAGATAAATTTTTTGTCCAGTGCTGTGAAGTTAATTAAACCTTACGTGCTGGTGAGGATCTGGGGCTGGCTTACAGAACCTGGGTCTTTGTTCATTTGGGATACATCTTAAACTAGCTTTTCTCCTCACTTGTTCATGAGACCAACTTTTCTTTCCTTTAGAAGCTCTCGACATCCTGCCAACAGCTAGGTGGAAGGGCCAGTCCCTCTGTGCTTGGCATCATCCTGAGAACCAGATGAGCATGATATGATTAGGACCTGAAAGTTCTTGTAGGTGAGCAGTTGCAAACAGCAAAAAAAATGTGTTCATTTTCTCACCAGATCTTTCCACATTGTATATGGTCTGAGCTCAATGATCTTCTGAGCTTTCTTCAAAGAGTATCCTACAATCAGTGTGAGCTCATCTACTGAAGTCGTCTGAATGTAGATGAGGATCTCAGATTTGCGTCTGATTGGTCAGAGTCAGTCTAGTAATACATTCATGGAAGAGGCCTCTTAGTCAATGTATTCCTTGCATGAAAACAAAGCCGACTGCTTTCTGCTCATCTGAGGTGTTTTGGTACTTATAAGAGGTCTGCGTGGTTTTGGTTGTTTTGGTTGGGGTGTGCTGGGACGCTGGCAAACCTGAGCTTGTTGGGGGGTGTTTGTGACCCATCTTGTGTTTGGCAGCAGGGGAAAGTTGAGATTTATCATCCACTGATTACATTGTGAAGCGTGAAGAGTATACATTGAATCATTGGTGATAAATAACAAAACAAATTAATCATAGATGACAGTTAATTTCTTGTATTTCTTACAATGGCGCAAGCAACCAAAAACTTTTGCTTTGTGATACTGCCTCCTTAGTACCAACAGGTGTCATTAAAGAGTCCAAGACCACTCTCATATTAGTTGTTTTTGAAGACAAATAAGAGCCAGTGAAACATGAACAAAAAATGACTTGCACCTTAAAGAGTGACCAGCAAATTTTAATGATATCAGAGATCATTTTTTAGTACTTCTTAGCATACTATTACTTTTTTAAAAGCAGCAGTGAAACAAACCCTGTTTTTGTTTTGAGAACTATTAGACTCGTATTAGTCTCCTTACCATACCTCGATTTGCAATGGTAAATTTATAACAATGATTTATATTTTGAGCTGTGAGGTCTAATATCAGTTTGGCTTCATTTAACTACAAGATACCTAAGGAAGAATATGTAAACTAACTTGCATTTTTTTTGCAACAGAGATGGCGATAAAAAGGCAGAAGTTACAGATTGCAACAATAATGTATTAATCTATTGCATTTATGGTTATTTTATTGTACTTTCAATTTACACGCATGTTATCTATTCCAACATATATGTTTAGGCACTTTTTAATTTGATAATCTTTATCTATTCAATTTTAATGTTTCTCCCAAGATAATAACGAAACCACACAAATTACCATTTTTCAAATGTATTTAGAAAATATTTAGACAGGGTTTGGCTACCAGACAATTTGTAAACTCCATAGAAAACACAAAGATTTCTCCTGAGGTTGATAATCTGAGGTTGACATTTTCTGAAAGATAAGTGAATCTTTTCACTGACCATTTACAGAAAAAACATGTGTTTTGTACCCTGTTTGTGGATAGTGCCACATGTTCATTCATACACACTCCCCAATGTACTGTCAATGACAAATGACGAATAGACTAATAATGCAGCCGTAAATCATCCAGAAAAGGATTAACCAGAAGCCTGGCATCTGATATTCCACATGGGAAATACTGCTAGTGTCCTTGATCAGGACGCTGTTTTCAATTTAACCTTAGCAGCTCTGCAGTGGCATAAATGGTTTTGCTGTCAGAATTGAGAGAATCGGTGAGACTGCATGCTATAGATATCCAATGACTAAGCTCACCGCTGGATCCCAGCTCCTTTTGCCGTGCCGGGCGCTGCTGCTCTCCTGGGAATCTGCTGCGGTTTCCTCTCATGGGCCGAATCAGCCTCTGAAAAGACAGCATGTAGACAGGGCTCGACATCACACTGATCAATGGAGGTAAAGCTCTCATCTCAAGCTCAGCTGGATTCAGCAACAATGAAGCCGTGTGAATGATCAATACGGCATCATCATGGGATCTGTTAAGACTGATGGAGTGACTCAATGGGCTCATTTGTACCTGCTCTCCCAGATGTCTTCAGAGGCGAGGAGGATGCGCTCTTGGTCTCCTGAAACGTCAATAAGATGGAACGAAAATCACAGCTGGGATTCACCCAAAGCATGTCACGTGGCATCATGCCTACACCAATACCCAGAATTCTAGTAGCTATTGTTTAATTCACTCACACAATCTTCAATTTTAGGATTTGAGACCTTCTAAGGCAGTGGTTCTCAAATGGTTTTGCTTCTGGGCCCAGCTTTTACATTAAAATCAAATGATGCAACACAGTACCATAATTGTTTACCATATAAATACAACCTGTACAGTCTTTAAAATAAAGCATTGAAAATGATCAACATTTACCATAAACTGCACAATCCCAACAATATGCAAACTGTTGGGTTAATAAATGTCTCTTGATTTTGATAATTAAATACAAAGTGTGGCTGGCACAAACCTTATTTATCCTTGATGAGAATAACCTCCGGAAAATAGGAAAGCCTGTTAACATTTACAATATATACAAGATTATAAAATTAATTATAATATGATAAAATACTATACGATGTACTAATATTAATACTAATATTATAATATTATAAAATACAAAATTTTACAACCATTTATTGTTTTCTTTATTTTTTATCTGTTGTCTGGATGCTATGGAAAAAGGCCTGGAGCCCAGCTTTTAAGAACAGCTTTAAGAAAAAGTTTTTGTGACTGACATGTTTGTGATGTAGATCTTATTATACTGCTGTACTTTGTCTCCATCTTCACCATAGTCACTTCCTCCTCACTGAGACATTGCAGGCTTAGATGATCCTGCTTTTTTCTCCAACTCATCTTGTCATGACATGAAACTATGTAAAACATACCAGTGTGTTTTCAATCCTGCACCTTTTTTAGATCTATCAGACATGCTGGTTTGGGTTTGTTCTAATTGTATTGCTCAAAGGTTGCTCTTTCATAGCTCAGGATATCTAATCAAGAAGTCTCAGATGTTTTTCCTGAAATATTTATTTTTAAAAACACTATATTGGGGCTTAAAGTTCCTAAATAAGAATTTAGATTTGGAATTATCTACTTTATTAAAGCTCTAAAAGCTCCTACAATACAGAGAAATCTCTGATTTATTTCAACAACTCAGCACTGCAACATTAGGAGGGGCTGAAGGTAACAGATGCGCTGAAGGTCTGAAACCAGATTACTAGTTACAGTTTGACAAAAAAGAAAAATAACTGAAGAATTAACTAAAATCTTCATTTATTTGTCCATTCCATTGATCAGGGTCTTGTCTCATGAGACGGACACTGTCACACTTGTCACAGTCTACTCGAGGGATCCACGTGATCTAAGGATGCAGCTTCATTCTTTCTCATTGTTTACGCAACGCTTTGACAATAGCCGAATGCAGATTCAAATACCATTCCATGGATCTGAATCGATACAATCATATACGACAGCTGACATCGTTTTTCGAATCAATCCATCAACAAAAAGAGATGATTTTGGACAATGTCAACTTCTCCGTCTCTAACAAAGACTCTCACACGGCCGTACTAATCAATTATTGCTTTGTCAATAAACAGTTAATCATCGGCTTTTGGCGTCGGCGATGACCAGGTAGCCCTGTTTAATACAGTGTGTTTTTTTGATCTGAGTGCTTGGGATATTTCACCGGTTGTATCATATCTTAATGAATGAAGACGACACACGCTACCCGGTTGTAACATCTGTAACTACGGTGGCCGTAAAGGTACGCACATGTACTCCCACGAGCACAGACTTGACATGAGTCACACGGGACTGAGTGAGAGATGACGATTACTACAACATTAATGCATTCATTTCATTATATTGTTATATTCATCATAGTTACAATAAAATAACAAGCGTTGACGCATTTTAGCAACACTAATTATTGTTTAATTCGATGCATCACGTCAATATATACAATTTAAAAACAGGACATCTGGCTGATTTCAACCAAATTTTAACTAAGTTTTAATGTTGACATAAGGAAACCTACAAATTAATCTTTTTATTAAAAACAAATAGCTGCAAAACTTAACTGTTTAATACACGCATGCAATCGGAATTCACGCGGTCTGTGATTAACGGTTTATGGGTAAACTGTTGGACTGTTTATGCGTAAAGAATTACTCTCTCTTGATTTAGCATCCAGCACCAGGATAATAAGATGCCAGGCATAACTTCGTTGTTTGATTGACAAAAGCCCTGTGCACCGTAACGCTTGATCTTGCTTCGCAAGGATGCAAGTTGGCAGAGACGAGACAACAATAACAAAGGCGTTTCAGATGCTGCTGACGCTGCGAGGTGACGCGCTGCGACTGCAGTATACTGCAGCGACTGTTTCCACACGTGCTGTTCTTCATATTTTGGTTTTACATAACGATAAAGCTTAACAACACTGTTCACGTACTCTTGCTTTGCGTTTTTGTCCTGGTATTTTTGAGATGTTTGAAATGTATAATTTTGCATACTGTGTCGTGCGGTAATAAATTACTGTTATACTGTAGTTGATACGGGCAGACAGCTCTCCGTCGATCCTACAGGAGACTGTTTGGTTGAGGAGGTGAATAATTACATAAAGATATAATGAAATTATGAATGGTATTTACTGGAAACGTCATCACCGACCTGAGTAACCAACTTGTCTCGCGAAAAGTGAAACAAGCAAACATACGGGAATAAAAGCAAAACATTTAACAGACTGACATAGCGCTTATGTGAAAAATTGACCAGACGTTTGCAATGTGTTGAATTTGGACTGTATTACAATCTGGTATCATACGATTTTATTAATATCCTGTTGTCATCTTATTGCTTATTGATTGATTTTTAAATTATTTTTCTGCTATTTTATCCAGTCCTGTTCAGTAGTGTAGTCTTGTAGCCTATTATGTGGTGTATAATAGTTTAAAGTAAAAAATTAAATATTAGAAAAAATAAGTTCTGCTTGTTTCATTTATTTTGTGGCGTATTACTGTTTAATTTGAGCAAGTCTCGCGAGAAACGTTAAAGCAGGCTTTATAAAGACAGCGCTGCACGTGAGTGTAGTGTGACCTATAGAGCACTTAAAAGTATTAGGAAATCGATATTACCAAAAGGTCTGAACGTAAAGAAACGTAGAATAACCACATTTATTTTAAGAAACTGTTATGATAATTTACAGTTATACCAAAGGCCGAAGAAAAATAAAATGGAAAATCCAGATGAACATTACCAATTCAAAGACATTAAGCATTTCATTGAGAATATAAATTACTGACATTCCATAGCTAATTTTAATTAAGAACTCATAACAAAATGTTGGTGAAACTTAACGTTTCTTTGTATTTCTTTTCAGGTTGTATATAATAGCAATAGCATATTGGACTGGTCAACGCAATTAAGTGTAACAGCTGAACGGAATTAACATACATGTATATTGTGAACGCATGTATTTTTGAAAAGCATGTTGCCACCTTCCTTAAGTGACGTCAGCCCAGTTGTTTTGGGTCGATCGACCAATCGGAAGCGCGCTCTCGCCTCTACAGAAGCCGCCATGGGTCTATCCACGCGCCAGCTTTTATCCTCTGTTACTCATCACAACGCCCCCTCGGTAGGGTGCATGCACGGGGCTCACAGACTGCTGCTGCTTTAAACAGCAGCTCTGACATGGAAACCCCATTGCAGTTGCAGAACGATTTCTATCCAGAGCAGCAGCAGCACTATAAGTACCAGCACTACTGCGGACGCGAGGAAGAGCGCTCCATCAGCCACTGCACCTGCAATTACTCCTCCACCTGCGAAGATGGAAGAAAAAACCAGCCTTTGCACGGGACGCCACTGGGAACTTTGAGGACACCGTCCGTATCATCTTCTACCAGGCAAGGTGCTCAGTATAGCGAGTTCACGCCCTCTAGTCATGGTAGTTCATCCAGACACCATCATCATCCTCATCGCGATCACAGCCGGCAGAACAATCGGGACAGTCCGGCCAGCAGCCACAGAGAGAGTAACTCTTACACTCAAGTAACCATGACCAGCTGCAGATATAACGGAGGCGTGATGCGTCCGCTGAGCAACTTGAGCTCGTCCCGAAGAAACCTGCACGAGTTTGATTCGGAGTCCCAACCACTGCAGCCGGTCTCTGCGGCGGACGCGTCCGACACTGTCGTCTCCAAACCGGAGAACAACTCCACCACCCTCATGCCTTACGCAGCGGGGGACGGAGGTGGAGGGGGTGGATGTAGCCACAGTGGCGGAAAATCTGGCAAAAAGAAGAACCAGAACATTGGGGAAAAGCTCGGGCACAGGAGGGCCCTGTTTGAGAAAAGAAAGCGTCTGAGCGACTACGCGCTCATCTTTGGGATGTTTGGGATCGTGGTGATGGTTATTGAAACTGAACTCTCGTGGGGAGCCTACGGAAAGGTGCGTAACTTAATAGTCCCCAAATCCTGCAGGTCTTCAACATCTAGGTCAGAATTCATTAACCTGAGTCTGGTTGGCGAGAAAAACGCAAGAAGTTTGTAAAGTGCGTTTGAATGAAGAACTGTGGCAAGGTCACGTTTATCTTCCACATAAAGAGTTTTGGTTTGCTGTAGCACCTTTTAAACCCACTATGGTAGACTTACGAATTCTAAAGATGGAATATTTTTGGACAAAAGTATGAAAATATTTTAATATTTTAATTTATTTTGAATAAATAAACAGTGAGGGTGTACAGCTAAAATTGTCTCAAATTAAAACCCCAATTTCTAATCAAACATTTAAATGCACATTTGCTTAATTTATGCACATTTTATTTATATATTTATGCACTTTCCATAAACTCAATGATTCAAGGGGATCATTATTTAATATTGCACTTAAAAGCCTGTTTTTTTTACTTTCAGGGTGAGTTGTGAACTCTTCTGTTTGGCTTTTTTGCAGAATATAACCTAATTTTATAAACACAAGAAACATACATTGTGTTATACAATTACATATACTGTTTAAATACATTTACACTATCGCTAGAAACATAATTCTAACTTATCAAAGATGTAAGAAAATCTATAGGTAGAAGCCCAAGAAGGTAGAAGACATGTACAGAAATGTATAAGAACCCAATCTGAGGAACATTCCAGCATGTACATTACCTGTAGGAGTAACCCCAGCAAAAACTATCTACAAGAGAAAATCAAATATCAGGTGTAAAAACAGTTTTTTATTGATTTCTTGACAGACTGCTCCTTTAATTCCAACAACGCAATATGTTTTGTTTTTCTCCATAGCAAGAAAGTGAAGGAAAGTATGTTGCCATGTCAACGTTGTACTAAAGAAGCCACATTTCACTATAATTGTGACCATGTGATTTGACTTTCTCAGACTTGCTTTAGTGCTTCAGCCTTATGGTGGTAAGGTTTTCAAGAACATCTCATTCAATTCAGACACAAAAGTGGAGATTGTCTCACATTCATCTGAAAAACACAAAAATGTGTCAGAGAAATCCGAACAGGAAGTGGTTTCAGAATCTATCAGTGTATGTGTAAACTGACTAATCCAGATTGCTTGAAGTTGTGTTGTTTTTTTGTGTTGTTTTTTTGCAGGAGTCACTGTATTCTTTAGCCCTAAAATGCCTGATAAGCCTTTCTACAATCATTCTTCTTGGTCTGATTATCATATATCATGCCAGAGAGATTCAGGTAACTGCAACTGTTTACTGTTTTCACATTACAGTAATGTTAATTTTAAGGTTTTTTTTTCTGTTAACTCTTGAAGTGTTATTTCAAGAGTCAATCAGTTTGTGAGAACTTCTTATCTTCAGACTAATGCTCAACATATTGCACTTGAAATCATAACTATTACCATAGAATTGCAATCAGATTATCTACAATCGCAATGCATCCTCTCCATTTCAGACTGGTTAAATCAGATCACGCCGTAAAATCCTGTCAGTGGCTCGATGACTTAACAACAGTTCACAGTTTATAAGCTAGTTGAATAGACAAGGCCAGGTTTAATTGACCTCTTACCCCATAACATTTATATATATATATATATTACAATATTTATTATTGAAATATTTAATAAATAACTGTAATTATTTATTAAATAATTACTGAAACCTTCCAGAGCACAACATGAGATGTACAGAGTATTAAGTGTTTTTACTGCAGACTTGCACTTGTTTGTTCTCTATGGTAATCCAATTTGGAGATTTAGTATGTAGACTTTCAGTCTACTTTCAGTGTTTTGAATACTGATATTTGTAAAAGTATGTTGCCAATATATGGTGAGGGAAGGAACTTTACTGGATGGTTGGAAACTTTGTACTTGGAAGTACATAGAATACTTTTATTGTCATGACCTCGCAGTTGCATCAGTGCTTGTTGTATTACTTATGGTGATTTTTTTGCTGTTCAGCATCTATGTCTCTATTGTAATGCATTACAATGCATTAAGTAATGCTTTTAAGAAAGATGCCATTTAACTTGTGCTGGCGGGAGGAAATCCTGTAAAGTCTCAATAGTGTCTATGATGCTGTTTAACATACTCTGCAGTTAGAGAAATAATGCATCAGTTATTTATTGGATGAATCCTTTCTTTCTTTTTTCCTTTCTTTGTTCTCTCTTTCTCTCCTTTTCTGTCTCCCTCTCCCTTCCTTCCTTTTTTCATCGATTCCCTCTTTCATTGATTGAAAAAGGTGCTGTTAGAAAAACATTGCTTTGTTGGTACATACAATTTTGCATTTAATTCAAACTGACATTTTAGGTAAATCTGATCTGCTTGTGTTTCAGTAATGAAGACCTATGAGTTAGAGAAGTTAACGTTTAAATAAACAACTAAAATTGACACACCACATTTATTTAGAAAGCCCTCCTTTCAGCATTGTGCTGTTGCATTCTGGGTAGGACCGCCAATATAATCACTGCACTTAGGTTTATTTTCTTGGCTGACACTTTCACATGAAAGCAACTTGACAAGAATGTTTATATATTGTGTTTGAGTGATACTTAAGTTAATAGCAAAACATATAAATCAGGGATCTAGATTAGGCCAAGGAGCACAAATAAGCTTGTTCTGCCAGTAGAAACATAGTGCCAACAAGATCATAGCTTTATTGGCGGTGGGGGAGTGTTATTAGTTAATGGTGTGCGGCCAGGGAAATACGAAAGGGAAATTCGATTAGTTTTGTTACTGTTTTTTCTTTAGAGACGTGAGCAGGGACAAAGAAGATGCAACATTTTGGACTTTGAGGTACTTTTCATCTTTGTTTATAGGACAGTAGAGTTCAGACAGGAAGGTAGGTGTGGGATTAGGACCTTGGCCATCCAGGCCAGACTTAAACCCAGGTCCCAGTGAAATGAAAAGAAAACAGAAAAAGACCTTCAGCAGAGATGGAGAGAATGAAAGGGCAAGAATTTGGCCTGAAGGGAAAGGTGTTCGATCTTGCCAAGACCGCAGGTGACAAACAGCCATCCGACGAAGATGTCAAACAGACACGGGGAGTATTTCTCTGTGTGGTTATTGAGCTGGAGATAATTAAGTAATGCTGGCACAGCAGAGGTATGAGAAAGCATGCAATTTAATAGCAGAAAAACCAGGCACTCTGCTGTAAATATTAAAACATCTTTGTGGAACTCTTATGAAACAGAAGCAGGGTGTAGTACAGTAAATTGACCTTCTCAGCGTAATTGTAATAATCTTGTTTCAAAGTAGCAAACTTAGAAAGTGCGTCTGTGAAATGGCATTTTAAAAGAACATTGTTTGGTTCTTCGTTAAAATCAGAAGGCAGTTTTTGATCTTTAAATATGGTTAAATGTGGGCTGCTGTCTTAGATCTAATGGAACAATGTTAAAATGAACAGTCTATCCAAAAATGCAAATTCTGTCAAAATGTATTTACCTTCATATTTCAAACCCATATGACCTTCTTTCTTGTGTGGATTTCAAAGGAAGATGCTTTGCAGGATGTCCAAGCTGTTGTTTGCCCGAAAACAAAAGTGGATGGTGATTTATACTGTCAATGATTTCACTGAAGCTTTCAAATCTCATTTGTACTTTGTTCAGTTAAATCATTTTATATTTAGACGTGGCACAGCAGGTTAACCCTCATTAAAATATCCCCGACGTGGCAAGTTTGAAAAATGTGGCCTCGCATTTTCTGTGAACGGTTTCTATAATAATGATATAATAATGCTGTTCTTTGAAAATAATAAAGTCTTTCAAAAAACAATATTTCCACAAACAGACGTGTATACATCTGTGTATACAGGAAACAAAACTTAAGACTTTTAATATGTATGCAAATGT
>JAZGTI010001959.1:1324-16954 GCA_036877585.1 Botia kubotai | reverse complement strand
ATTTTATATTTAGACGTGGCACAGCAGGTTAACCCTCATTAAAATATCCCCGACGTGGCAAGTTTGAAAAATGTGGCCTCGCATTTTCTGTGAACTGTTTCTATAATAATGATATAATAATGCTGTTCTTTGAAAATAATAAAACGCATATGTTGTAGTTGTTTGAGAAACTTGCACTAATTAAGTCTTTCAAAAAACAATATTTCCACAAACAGACGTGTATACATCTGTGTATACAGGAAACAAAACTTAAGACTTTTAATATGTATGCAAATGTTTTCAACACAAAAATCATTAAGAGTTCTGGCACTGTGACCATAAATGCCTGAGCAGTTTTACTTTTCACACTGTTGAAATATGATGTCGTATATTCATGAGCCAGTTGCGCTCTCTGTAATATTTAGGGCCTGTACGTCTCTGAGGGACATTAATCATGTGAATGCTGTACCAGAAAAATGTCTTTCTGAAGGGGCCAAACAAAAAGGCCCTGTATAGCCAACAGAAATCCCTGCATATCATTACCTGATACATTATCTAAGTATTTTTAATTTTTCACTAATATATTCATACAATTGCTACTACAAATAAAGGTTTTGTGTTTGTTAGCTGCAGACATGATTGTTAGCTGAACCACAAATTGCTAGTATTACAGCATGTCTGCTCATAGGGAAATAGAAACACAAGACCTTATTAATATCTTAATTATTTCTTGTAGAGAGAGCAATAAGATTAAATGAAGGGCTAGTAGAGACTCCATAATCCCAGGAATGTCTCAGACCATACTCGGATTTGCCATCATAACAAAGTCAGAGAGTTATATTTCTCATAGGTTTCTTATATATTTTGTCATAATATTTCTCATAAGCCTCTTCTAAAAACAGATTATCTGAGGTGAACTTAAATAATTTATTTTATAGTTTTATACTTCTACTGTTTGTCAACAATTGTCACATTTGTGTCTTGTGTTTTGTATTTCATCTTAAGAGAATCATCTCTTAAGAGAATCAAGAATCGAGAATTAAGATTAATTAATTTATGTTACAATTAAATAAGTTAAAATAAATTACATGTATTTTTATTAAGTAAAATTACAGTACAGCTCATATATAATTAGAAAGCTTAATTAAATGGTTCAGGTAAATCACTAGATATAAAAGTTATTCTGCGGTTAACCCAAGCTACATGCATACCTAATACAACAGCTGTCATAGTTTACTGACAGCGTTCAATTACACAGATGAAAACCTGAAGATTGAAAATCCAGAAGAACCTGCAACAGAGGATTTACTTAGCAAAGTGTCCTCTTAGGGGCCACTTTGATATCATAAATTAACCATTGCATTCATTTGTAATTGGGCTGAACCTCTCTACCTAATTCTCTAATGAGATCGAGCAATTCCTTTTCTTGCCACAAGATATATGTTCCCATTCTCTACATTACACAGATTAAATATTGAGCCACGCTCCATCAGTTATATTGAGCTCTCCTGAAACCAGTAACCAACCCCTGCCGTCCACCAGACAAACGGATGGCACAAAAGCAAACAACCATTTGTCCGCGCCCCGTCGGGTCAACGTAAGGCGAAATGTCAACACAAACACAAACCGCCGAGCCACTGGTATGAACACGTGTTAAATCGATTATTTTGTTGTCTACGTAGAGACTTGTGGTCTCAGTAGACTTCAGATCTAGTGACAGTAGAGATGTTACTGAAGAGCCAGCGACCTTGGGTTGCACCACTCAGTTTAGTTTGTGTCTTTATTGCGGTTCTCATTTATCCACGTCAATAATCAGCCTTCTGTCCATCATTTGAGCTGAGCACTGTTTCTTCTATGAGTTACATAACAGTGTGTCAAAAAAATACTGAACATCCGAAACGATCGAAATACTTTTTCTCACAAATGAAACATTTTTTCTTCAGATTATAATGCTTCTTTTTGTCAGGCACAGAGAACTTTAACTTGCTAATTTGAACTCGTTTGCAATAGTTTTTTTATACATGTTTTATTTTATTAGCCGTTTCTCATGGTTGAATTAATGGCCACAGCTCAAATCTTGTTCAGGTTATCTGGTACGACCCTTAGCTGTTGTTAGCAGGTCATTACACGTGCACCTTCCCCTCTGTTGTCAAATTCACCATTTTTCCATATCTACCTGCTCAGCCACTCAGTGAATATTAGATACTTGAAGGTGAAGCACCATCACGTATTGTATTGCAAGTTGTCCATTACCATAATTGGTTTTACCTACCAAGTAGGTTTCCTTACATAACCCATTTTAAATGTTTAATTACTCCATTTTGAAGCTATGGAGTTGCAGAGCGCTGCCTCTGTGTCAGTGAGCGTTTTGCTCAAATAAAACAAAATTAAAGCTTTGCGGTTATCATCCTTTGTGTAGGCTGTGTGGTTTGTTGGTTGTTGTTGTTAAGCTTTGAATAAGATACCGTCTGTCACCGTCTGAAAGCCAGCTTGTGTTTCGCTGTCTAAGTTACACTAGCACGGAAAGTCGGACAACAGCCTAAACTAACAGACAGCCTGGTTAATGTTACAGCTTCCCTGCCAATTGTCAGGCATTTCAAGACACTTTATGTGGCTTATCTGGTCTGAAATCTTCACCTCTTCTGACTTTATGATTTCTGTCAAGAATAATTGTAAATTAGAGCGTTCTGACTGGATTAGGTTTGATTATTTTGCAGAGGGCTGCTGGGAGGCATCCCTTGTTCTTGGTTTCATGTTGCTGCATTGGATTAAGAGTGTGTTGTAGGAGAATGCGTTTCGTGTTTGTGTATGAGCATCATGTGACTATGAGGGGTTGGTGTCATATATAAGGTCTGTGATTTGCTTGACTAATGTGTAGGTGTCTATGCTGTTTATTTTTTCATTATTGAAGTGTTTTAGCTAAAGAAACACCTTTGAGGTGTGAAGGATCTATTTTCTGTGTGATTGATTCAAGATTGTATTTGGTTCCAGCTAAGGCGACCAGCACTATTATTGCTGCTCCCAATTTATGTAGGGTTAGGAGTTTTCAAAACGACTCAACTCCCTAGCAACAAGCTGGAATACCCTAGCAACAGCACAGCATTGTCATAGGTGGAGTTTAGGGGGGGCCAGGGGGTGCACTGCCCCACCACACCAGAGCCAATCGATTTTGTCAGATATGAATAAAAAATATTTTATTTGTATTATCTTAATATTAAATGAGTAAATTATTGCTAAATTAATTTTAATTAATGCTTTTTAAAAAAAAGAAATCAGAGTTCGTGGTCTACCGGTAGGTAAAGATTACCCAGGCAAAAATGTGAAACTCCGCGTATGAGCATTATACCAACAACAACTCTAATTGTTGTTGAGTTTATTTCACTTCAAGTGGAGATTTTTTTTCTTAATGAGGAATAAAGAGATTAGGAATTCAGGTTAAATTACTTGGCAATGTGTGAGTTGATATATTTTGAGATTTCATTTATCTTCTGCCAGGTTTTAAAATGTCATCTGAGGCTGTGGATTTGTCAGAATAACTGACCATGAAAGGGATTAAACTGTTATATTTTAAGGTTTTAAACTACAATGCAAATATTCGTAACCACGTTTTTGTCTGGTTTTACAGTAAAATATCCAAACATTGAGCAAAAATTTACTTTAAGAAGCAAAAATGTGTCAGATAAGATTAAATTTATAAATTAAGTTTAACCTGACTGGCAATTTTTTATTGTTTTAAGTTTAAATCTATCACAATTCGGTGAGGTTTATAGTTGCCAATGGAAAGGAAAAATAAACTTATTCATGATCATTTCTGTGAAGAAAAAAGATTAAAAATATAAATATTAAAAAAAATCATTTGGTGCAACCATCATGTGAATAGAAAATAGCAGGAGCCATTTAAAACAAGCTATTGAAGCCTCAAGCAAGACCCATATTAGAGAATAACTCAGTTGTGCTCCGCATAAACGCATTACTGTGTGAAATAGCCTGGTGTCATACGAAGCAGGAGACCCATTTGCACATATTGCATCAGGGGTTTATCATTTGTGCCTGTTTCTCATATCAGATAGCCACAGTCACACTGGATAAAGTCTGTCAGCACAAGTCTTCGGATTGTGCTGACTGCCCTGCTCTGGTGAAATATCTCTCCCTGACGGTGGCAGTCGAGTAGACCTTGAGGTGATTGAATGCGCTAGAAGGAACCACAGCTGATTGGCACAGAGTGCTAAAGAGTGCAGGGATTTGACAATGGAGCGTAGAAGTTAAAATGCTGTCAGTAACATATAAACCTTTCTAGACAGGTCTAGCCTGAGCTTGAGATGGGAAATGCTCCAGTGGAAGCCACAAATCACAGTGTAATTTCCTTTGCCTTTAAAAAAAAAGGTATTTAATTCCTGGGGAAGACCTGCACTACCCATACTGTTGCCATGGATACCAAAACCGCCACCTACCATAAAGCATGTGACATGCAAATGACATAATAGGGTATCCCTACGTTTGACTACTGTGAGACCAAGTTTTATATTTGTTTTTTTTTAATTACTTGTAATGCTTCATGGGACAAGTTGAACATTATTCATAAAGAATTAAAATGCACAGGTTTGTGCCTTTTTTTAAAGATTTTTTTTACTTTAAATCAAATTTCATGATGTTGGCGATGGTTTGGTTTGAGATTTTGAGTTCTATATCGAAGAATTTCTGGTAACACTTTACAGTAAAATTGTTTACAGTAGCTAACATTAGCTATTATAGAAGGTAATATGAACTAACAACAAATAATACTTTTATAGCATTTAATAGTCTTTGTTCGTGTTAATTTCTATATATAATACATTTTTAACATAAAAAAAAAAATTGGCTAATTGACTAATCCCTGTCTGTGGATACATTGAATGGAAAATATCCAAAGCGGCAGGAAAAGTCTCTGTTATTGAGTAAAGCAGACGAAGCGTAAGAGCTGCGCTTGAGGGAAATATGTATGAAATTGAGCAGGAGAGGCAAGAGGGAGAATTTCAATGAATTAAGAGAAAAAGCAATGCGGCTCCTGAGACCGCCGGTCATGTGGAGAGAGAGCTGCCTGTGTTTGGCACATGAAGCGTTTGAGAGCAGTGCATCCTGACAGGGGCAGAGGAGCTGAGGCAGATACAACAGTCAGCTGAGGAGAACAAGTTGCAAGTGGAGCTTTATCACATTAACACCTTCAGAACAGAGCCACAGACGTTCCAAACCACAACTCAACATTTTCAACATTATCAGCGTTTTACAGTAAAAAAAAAAGCGTACAGTATATTAAGAGCAATCATTACAGGGCATTCTGTTATGTATAATTTTCCATCATAGTTTTGTCTTGTGTTTAATTGCATTCTGTAATAGAAATAATGAAACTAATAATAATATAATAGATTATTATTTTATAATTGAGATCTTTTGAGGTCTGAGGTATGAGTTTTTAATACAAAACTAAAATCTGTTTTGCTGTGAAGTTTTAAGTATTATTGGATTTAGAATTTTTACAAATTCAAATTTTACAAATTTAATTAAAAAAAAATTAAATAAAGTAAATACAATTTTAAGTATTATTAGATTTTTAATATACAGATTTTTACAGATAAATACAGATTTTTGTACTTTTTCATTTTTTTTATATTTTCTCTGAATAGTTGTTTATGGTGGACAACGCCGCAGATGACTGGAGGATAGCCATGACCTACGAGCGCATCTTCTTCATATGCCTGGAGATCTTGGTGTGTGCCATTCACCCAATCCCAGGCAACTACACCTTCACATGGACGGCGCGTCTAGCCTTTTCCTACGCACCTTCCAAGACGGACGCTGACGTGGATATCATCTTGTCTATTCCCATGTTCCTTCGTTTGTACCTCATTGCTCGGGTCATGTTGCTCCATAGCAAACTCTTCACTGATGCTTCATCTCGCAGTATCGGTGCCCTCAACAAGATAAACTTCAACACACGCTTTGTCATGAAAACCCTTATGACTATCTGCCCCGGCACAGTACTGCTGGTGTTCACCATTTCTCTGTGGATCATCGCCGCCTGGACTGTGAGGGCGTGTGAAAGGTGGCACGCTTTGTTGATATGACAGAAGTTCAAACCCTGTGAAGTCTTTTGACAAGTGCATTTTTCTTTTTTGTGTTGACATTTTCTTTTTAGAGGAATTTAGCCAAAGGGCTTTTTTGTTTGTTTGTTTTTGTTTGTTTTTATAGCCAATAGGCTGCAGTTGCGTCACAGCCATGAACCACGATTTACTACATGCATGTACCTCCACTTAGCGGGAGAGAATTTGATTGGACAAAAAGCTGTGTAGTGTAGGATGAGTATTAAATATTTTTGGTTAGTTTTCCTGGAAAAGTAAAATTTGTAAATTTTAGGAGTTAGGAGCATATGGATCTCAAAGCTAACAAAAAAGGATAAAAAGGCATATGGGATCTTTAATATGAGTAAAATTTAAAAATCACAATTAAATAGTGATCCAGATATGGACATAATATTGTTTGTCCCAGATTCTCCCAGACTCTAAAACAATCTGCATTAAATGATAAGCAGATATTCTATATGGCTAAAGGTATGTGGTATGTGGATACTGGGTATTTAATTTACAAACCACAGGAATCAATAAAGAGCTGGAACTCTCTTTGCTGCTGTAACAGCTTCCACTCTTCAGGGAAGACCTTCCATTAGATGTTGAATATGGCCGCAGAGATTTGCTCCCATTCAGACAAAAGAGCAATAAATGTTGGGTCCTGGCCGGCAGTCAACATTTCAATTCATTCAAGGTGTTCAATAGCTGCTTTCACTGTCAGCCGGGCCAATAGCCTTAGACCTCAAGCCCAGCTCCAAAATAGATCTGCATCCACACCATCAGACCAATAGCAGTGCAGCATTCCTCTAAACCCCACCCCTAATATGCCACACTGATGTAAACCAGAAATGTAAACTTTTAGCTAATTTGACTTTATTCTTATGAAGTAAAATAATGTTTTTTTTACTTGGCACTAAAACACTGTCTTACTGGAAATTGCAGTGTGGACACAACTGCCTCTGGCATGCAGTAGCTTGCCCTCATTTGACCTTGTTTGCATTGGAAATGCAGCCAATGGGGTTCAGATCTAGTTTATCTTCCACCCCAACCTCAGTAAATCATTTATAAATGGACCTTGTATCGTGCACAAGAACAGAGGAGGCCTGTCCCCAAACTGTATTTGTCTTGACTGGACTTAAGGGGCCAAGCCAAACCCATTCATTTAAAGTGGGTGTCAGTGTTCTTTTGGCCGTGTAGTGTACTGTCCAAAATATTTGATCACTTTCTGGGTGTCATATTTAATTCCACATGCCCATAGTTATTAATGGTGATGAATCACAACTTTGGAGGACTAGCTAGGTAAATGTTATTAAAAAAAAGGCCTAGTTCTGAGTTTGTTTGCAAAGAACACACTGTATAAAATCTAATATCAGATCATCTAATGCAAGAAATGCATACTGTTTTAATTTTATATATTTAATTTTTACAATTATTAAGACTTTCTATCATGGTAAGCCTAATAGTAAACAATTTACAACAAAATAAGGCCAAAGCACCAAAACACGTCATTGTGGAGAAAAAAAGAGACTCTTTCTCACCAGGTAAACCTTTTAGAGTATAAAATCTACCAGCAAAGTGAAAACTACTTCAATGTATAATGCAAGACAAATGAGAACAATTCTGATTGGTTACTTTCTACGCAATTAATTTATTGGTTGTGTATGTAGAGTTGACGTAATTATGAATTCTGTATTGTTTACTTGGTATGTTCTTTCACTGCTTTCAATTGTTAGATACCATGACAACATGGACGTTACCAGCAATTTTCTTGGAGCCATGTGGTTGATCTCAATAACTTTTCTAACCATTGGATACGGGGACATGGTCCCCAACACATACTGTGGGAAAGGGGTCTGTCTCCTCACCGGCATCATGGTAACTTTATCTCTATGGCACATGCTGTTTGTTTTACACAAAGCATAAAGCTGATTATGAAAATGTTTTCTTGTTTGTTTGTTTGTTTGTTTGTCAGGGTGCTGGATGCACTGCTTTGGTGGTTGCCGTGGTTGCAAAAAAACTGGAATTAACCAAAGCTGAAAAACATGTACATAACTTTATGATGGACACCCAGCTGACAAAAAGGGTAAGTTTGAACTCGCAAGCCTGAGCCTCACGGTGTTATTTAGTCACAGTTTTGTTTTCTTAATCCCTGTAAAAGTGTGAAAATAATATTCAGCTTATGCAAAGTGGAAAATAGGGTTTACACTCGGGTGTGTTAAATAAAAGTTAGCAAAACGTGAATTCATAAATGCAGGACCGTCCTGGGACAGGTTACTTGTGCAGATGTTTAGCTTAGCGGTTTATTAAGCGGGTTTAAGGTAACATTATTACACTGGCTTGTCAGAAATATTGGAAACAGGCTAAATGTTTCTTTGAATGTGGTTTACTTAGTTAGCCAGATATTACTGGAATTTTAGGGTTAGGATTAGGTTCAACATTAAACAATACTTACAACCCATTTTACTTTCATAATGTGACACATTTATGAGTGAAACTGAATTTTCAACGAGAAAAAAACTTTATTGGAGAAGAGCTGCTTCCATCTGGAATTTATTGGATTGTGAAAAGTGGCTATTACATGACAAAGTGGCAGACTTGGTTGTGAGTTTGCAGTTAAAGAGCTATCTAAAACACCTCCAGCATCCAGTTTTGTAGAGGGTTTTTGACCATGGTTTGAAGGCTAAAGGTCATGTAAGGTTGGGCTTAGGGTTTAGCTTGATTTATGTTGTCATCAGACCTATCCCAAAACTAAGTAAACCATGTTTAAAGTACACAACCCAATGGACTTCAAAAGAAGTGATGCTAACACGATGCTAACACTCCCACAGGTGAAAAACACAGCTGCTAATGTACTCAGGGAGACATGGCTTATTTATAAAAACACCAAGCTGGTGAGAAAGATGGACCACGCTAAAGTCAGGAAACATCAGCGCAAGTTCCTTCAAGCCATTCATCAGTAAGTCACACTTCTGGAGACCCATAAGAATTTCTGACTGCTTTTATGTGTGTAAATGTGTTTCATCAACAGTCTAAATGGTCTGAGCTCTGAATTGTTTGACACCTGTAGCCCAGGTTAGAAGCTGCTAATGATTCACTTCTCAAGTGTGGACGGGAAATCCACTTGCACTTTTATCACTTTTACTTTAAATATTTAGTAGGCTTTTTGTGATGGAGCTGTTTTCCAATTATAGGAGAACATGAGAGAACATGTATTGTTCAGCTGTAAGGCACTAGACACTTTCTCCACATCAGTTTCACTTTTGGTATTTATGGGGCATCTAAAAGCAGCAGTAACTGCCCTGTAAATGTCACTGTCTTCCAGTGCCTGATTTTTTTGAGGTCCCCAAAAGGCAAAATGGATTTAAACCAGAAACCTTATGGGTTTGTAGTTTATTCACGGTGCCTTATTTTCCAGCACTTCCAGAGACACTGGCGTGAAATTGTTGGGTTATATAACACTTTGCCTCGTGTTCATGGTAGAAAAACTAATTTCTCCCCAATGTGAAATTGAACAGTAAACAGGTACCTGCAAAACGGTAGAAGGTTCACGTTTTCGTCCTATCAAGACACTTGTCAACAAGACCTGGGGAAATACTTCTTTAATTGAATTTAATTCAAGTCTTCCGTCTATCTCTTAGCAGCAGTATCAAAGCAGCTTTGAAGTCCACGGCTAACGCTGTAACTGTGTGTTGTGTAAGCTAATATAGAACAGGGAGTCTCTAAAGCAATTGGAAACCATGGAGGATGCGGCGAATGTACGCTATCATCCTTTACCTCTGTTTCACTATTCATGAAGGTATCAGCAGACGAGTTTCACCACCTTGCATTTTAGAGCGCCGCCAGACTCTCGATTCCTTTCCCTCTTTTTCTATCCACATTTAAACTGTATTCATCACTCTGGAACACTTTCTGTCTTCTCTGTAAAATAGGCATTATGTCCAGTTCAGTGTAAGCACGAAAAACTTGGAAGTCAACTTCAGGTGGTTTTGATTTTCTGAGTTTTTCCACCCCTGTTACTCAAATTTGGAACATCGAAGTATGATTTTGTCTAAGTATAAGTGTATTTATAAGTCTAAGTGTAGTTTTCTATATCAATATACTTTACTTAAACATAACTGGTTTGCAGTATACTAAATTTAGCCATCACTGTGTAGGGGCTAGCTAGTTTGAGAGCAAATGTTGCAAATGTTCAAGCTATTGATACCTATTGATATTGAGTTTTAGTTCATAAAAATGAAAGTATTTGTTTGATTTGTTTTTCTTTATAGTAGTTTGGGTAACAGGGTTGACGTTTGAGAGTGGAGAATGCAGCACTTTGTGGGAAAATGAAGAAAATGGAAGCATTAATTATGTTAAGTATTTGTAATGGATAACAGGGTTGAGTATAACTGTGGGATATAGCTTAACGTTATGTTGTAGGTAATTCAAATTAGTAATGAAAACAATTTTTTACTACAATAAGTTGAATAACATTTTAACTGATCCTAGTTGTTGGATTCAATTAAAAAATGTCAAGACACTCAAAAATCCATATTTTAAGTGGTGGAGCAAATCCAGACATTTAATCCATGTAAACTAGCTATGTTTAATCATAGGTTATTTTAATACTAAATAATAGTTTGTCAAATAAAACCTATAGAAAAACACTGGATTTAGGGTTTAGGGTCCAGGGTTTAAATAGGCAGCTGATTGCGTGCAGGTGCACCAAACAGGAAGTAGTCAGCCCCAGATACAGGGCCCATGGCGTGGAGGAGGCGGAGCGGGAGCCTCCTCCATAACATCTGATTACTATCATTTGTTTTGCATCTCTGCTTTATTAGTGATGTTATAGCAAGCATCTCTATTACTATTGCTCATACTGTAGATTTGGGATTTGAACAAACATTACTCATCCTACACTAAGGACTGAAATTATGTCTTTCTAGTCATGCAGCTTAAAGAGAGGTGTGCAGATAATAAGTGGTTAGTGCAAATCCATAGACCTGCAAAAAGGGAGGACCTGAGCTATAGAGATTTGGGGCTGATAACTACCCAGGATCCCCTAGCAGCGACCTAGCAACATCCCAACAACTACCCAGAATGCCCTAACAATCACCAAGTATGCCATAGCAAAATCATAGCAACCATCCAGAACACCCTAGCAACATCCTAGTAACCACCCGGATATAAAAGCCACCTAGCAATGCCCTTACAACCAGCCAGAACACCACAATAACTACTTAGCAATGTACTGCAAACCACTGAGAATACTTCAGATGTAAAATATAGAAATTTTGGTTTCCTCTGTCACCCTGATGTATTACTTAATTAGACGGTGTATTCAAAGATATGATTTGTGATACACCTAATAACATAGAGAACAACATCACACAGTGTTGGTGTGTGTTTTTATAGCCCCAATACTGAAAGAAAATGGTCTGAGGTTAGTCTGAGCAGCAGTGTTGGGAGCTGGCTAATGTTCAGTCAGGGAGCATAAACTGTGAGCTACTGCTCACACGTGACGGTGCGAGATTAATGGTCAAAACGCTCTTGCCTCACTCTTTATTTTCCTATAGCTGCAGTCTGTAAAGCCATGGTCGTGTGGTTTGTGTGTATGCCTGCTTTCATTTAAGCTATATGTGTAAATCAATACGGGTGGCCAGGTGTGTGTGCGATCTTAGCAGGCCATTGTGGATTTCCTATCTGCCACTATTATTTCCTGTGTTTCCGTTCAATGTCCTTTATGTTTTAAAAGCACTTGGCTGTGTTCCAATCCCATAAAAGCCTCCAGAGGTTAGGTATACAAAAAACTGTTGTTTTGGACAGAATCTAAAAACTACCAATTTGCATTTTTCTTACTAATGGTCCCTTGTCTGTCTTTTACAATGAATTCATGGCATTTTGCATAATGAGGCTGGCAAGGATCGATTTCCACTAGTTGAGACCGTTCTTATCATGCATTAGACTAGAGGCCGGTCTAGAACAGTGGGTCTGGTATAGTATGAAAATATCTTAAGGCCATCTTTGGGCTGAGGTATGTTTTGGATGTCCTACATATCGCAAAGCCACACAGGAAATAAGCATCTTTTGTTTTTTTAACTAGTTGGAGGTCTGTTTGTCCTCTGCTGCAAAGGCAGGTGCCAGACTGAGATAAGCAAATGCGCTGGCGACAGGTGATGAAGGTCACCCGCACCTGGGGACCTGGCGGAGGCTTGGGGGACAGGGAGGGAACTTTTACAGTATGTACATGCAAAATGCTGCAATGGTGCTGCTGAGGCGGGGAATGCTGGCATTGGTGCGGGTGGGCATGTGGATAGTGCCAGCTGTAACTCAAGCCGGTGTGCAGCACACCATGCACCACCTGGTGTGCCACCAACACCCTGTTTTAATCATCAGAAGGGTCCATAAGACCAGCACATTCCGGTCAGCGCCTTTTAGTTAGCCGAACAGCACAGGACAGACGCCGCACATCTGGCACATTAATGAGGGTCATAGAAAAAACACACTCTGATGTGTTCCAATAATAACATTGAAAGCTGATATGTGATTGGTGAATGTTATTGCCTGGGTTTTAAGGGCGCAGTGTTTTTTTTATCACTGTTTAATATGTAGGGACTGTTAGTAGTTTAGACTTACTATAAAGTACAAGAAGCTGTGGCACTGTTTTATGTTTACATAGCCTAATGTGTCACTTTTGGGTTTGTTTTTTGTAAATATGTTTGGAAAATGGTCATTATTTTTGCAATTTCAGGTGAAGTCGCAAGTGACAAAAATGACACACTGTCTCTTTAAATAATAATATTGGAAACTAGTATGGCAAATGAGGTGGATGATGAAGGAAGGGTTTCGTGGTTTGAGGTCCCCCATATAAGTGTTTAAGGTAAAAGTATTTCGCTAAGGGTTAAAGAGAGATCTAAACAGAATGATCTTCATGACACATTTTAACTGTTGTGATAATTCATTTGTCTATTTTATGTTTCCTTTCTCCTGTTTGTGTCGACACAATGCAATAGAGCTCGAAAGTAAGTTCTCGCCTCACCTTTAGATACAGATCTGTTGTGTGCATGCAAACGAGAGCTTGTATTTCTAATGAATTGAGCAGAACAAATGTACACGCCCTCATTTGATAAGTGAAATTCATTTCTAAAACAATCAAGCATTCTTTAATGTTTCATTTACATGAAGCCTTCTGAGGCACCCAAGGACATTAAATTCAGTTTTTGAACTATTAGCACAATTGCTTTTCAGCCTGAACCGATTGGGTCATATTTCACCCTGAAAATGAAGCCAATTTTAGAAGCCTACTATGTATTATGGTACTAATTGTTTGTTTTTTATTTTAATTAAAGCTAAATTCAATCATTTTATTGTAATATGTAAAATAAATTGTAAATGTAATATGTTGAGAAATTAATATAGAGAATGTTTTGTGGTAACCACTGAAAAATGAGAATTATAAAAATTCCATTACAAAAAATGTCCAGGCATATTTCTATAATTTGCATAAAATAATTAAAGCAAAAAACATGGGCCTTAAAAATATGCTTCATTTTTTGTTAGGAAAGTATTGTTTTTTTGTTTTAAGTGAAATAAGACAGGACACATTTTTGAGATTCACTGAATTTGCATTTTAGAGTTTAAGCTTCACAGCTGCGCAGTCATTTAACCAGAACACCAACAAACTAAATAAGTTCAAACCAAATGACTCAAACTAAAATTTACCAGATGAATTTCAGTTATTAATGACAGAGGGTGTTTTCCTTCCATTGCTGCATGAATGTGATGACTTGGGACCTTTAATCAGACAGTCACTGATTAAAAACTTCGCTTCCATGAACCAAAGGATGACATGTGGATGGCCCACTGTTTCTGAACTGCTTCATTTATGTTCAGTTCTCAAATGTGTCCCATATGGCTGTAAGCATCTTCGGGCTCATGGAATCTGCGTTGCTCCTGGACCAACATTTGTCTCTGCACACCCCACCTCCACCCCTTCATTTCTCACTTGGATGACCGGTAACTGTGCACATATTAGCGCAGGCAGATGAAGCTTTCAGGTCCTAATGTGGATGACCAGGCTGCAGAATTCTGCCTTTTTTCATGGACACATCCTCAAAGCCCCGCTGTGCGCATTTAGCTGTGGCATTTTTAGCATTTCGAATTACTTTCTGAAGTTTATTCAGCCATGCAAACAGAAGTTTGCTTCAGTTGCACACCAGCGATGTAAAATTTAAAGGGACAGGACACCCAAAAATAAACACTCTGTCATTATGTATTCACCTTCAAGTCATTCCAGACCTGTATGGATTTCTTTCTTCTGTCATACACAAAAAGAGATTGAGTCTTAGATGTTCATGTTGTTTTTCCAATGAATGTGAATGGGGACCAGTGGCTGTCAAGATTCAAGTTTTCTGTGTTCAAGCATTGTGTGAGGAAAAGATGGAAATTACTGGAGCTTCTAAATCTGATTTGAGTATTGTTAATTTTATGTTGTTTTGTCATGTTTGTAGTTTGACAACCCCTGGTCTCCATTCACTTTTATTGTATGGAAAAAAGCAGCTAAACAGCTGCTAAAGCTTTTCCTTTTATGCTCAGCGGATGAGAGTAAAACATAAAGGTTTAGAACAATATGACGACCATTATGTAATTAGTACTAAAATTTTCATTTTAGATAAACTGTGCCTTCAAAAATATTTTTACTGCAGCATGTGGTGAATGAGACCACACAGTTTTCACTATAAACACAAACACAGGAGAAAAAAACTGAATCAGGCTGGAGGTGTTGCAGGCTAGCTCAGGGAGTCAGTGTGGGACTGTAAGGATTGGAAAGAGCTCTCAGACGAAGAGGTCAACAGGTGCCTGAGGGAGTCTGTATATTACTTTTATCCCAAAATGCACTGCTCCTCTCGCCGCAGCAGAAGCTGATGTTCTCACAAACACACACACACACGTCTCAATGAACAAGAGCAGGCCATAAATGAAGTCTATATAAATCATGTATCACCTTTCACTAACTTACCCTGCTTCTAACGGCAACAGCAGCACACCTGCATGTCTTTGCTTTGGCTTTAACACAATAGAGAAAGAAAAATGTCGCAAGGCACCAAAAACAGAGTTCATTAAGTTCTTGGATATAAATTAAATAAGTTTCATTTCTGCTAAATGAAAATGCTAATTTAGCTTTTACATTAACAATGCATCTTTGAAAAGCTATCGGTCATCCAACTATAAAACGATATTCTTGAATGAGAATGAGACTCATTCTCTCTCTAGACATACTTACTGCAAAACAATATTTTAATAGTGGGAATTAAGCAACAATTATCTGTGTGTGTATATGAAGTGCCTGGGGTTTGCCGTTGGGAAAACAATTATGGCCCGGTCATATTTTACCATGAAATCAAAAGAAAGCAATAATAGCCAAAATTATATTGTAGCTCAAGAAAATTAAGCCTATTTTTAGGATAATAACATTTTTGCATTATGACATTATTTTCATATTTAATCACATTCTTGACCCTGATTCTCATTATGTAACAAAAACCATTTTTTGTTGATAAGTGTTTATACA
>JAZGTI010001958.1:0-39586 GCA_036877585.1 Botia kubotai | reverse complement strand
TAAGGCAGTGATACATTGTAGTTTAAATACATTTAGGGGGCAGTCCCCAGAAATGGAGACAAGGTACCTGGGTGATGATCCCAAACAAAGCATGTTAATGAAGCATTCAGGTATAGCCAAATGCCCCATTTACACCAGTCCTAATCCAATCATCATACCTACTCAAAGACTGGGGCACAGGCACCAAAAGCCATTACAAACAAAAGATGAGAGTCTCAGTAATCAGGCTCATTTGACTTACAATAAGAGAACAGGAACTGGCAGGAACCCTTTGCTACAAACTTTGTTTGAGAGTACCATTTGTCTGATGTCATCCTGTTTACCTTAAATGCTAAATCAATACACTTCACCTTAACATTTCATGTTATGCTATGTCAGAGCATAGGATCAACATATCTTAAAAAGATTCTTAAATTTGTGATCCCACAGGAGGTTGATAGCCGCATTGGAATGGAGTAAGATTTGTGGTGGGTTGTCTGAGGGAATTTTGTGCATACTCGGCCCAGGAATTCTGGTGACCATGGCAGAAGGTACGTAAGTATCAAGCTATCTCCTGGATCTTTCTCTCTGTTTGACCGTTGCTTTGGGGATGGTATCCAGAAGATAAGCTGACGGTCACACCTAGGACAGAGAAGAAAGTTCTCCACACCCTTGAGATGAATTGTGGCCCTTGATCAAAAACAATGTCTTCTGGAATACTGAAATTTCTGAATACCCGATTAAACAATGCTTCTGCAGTTTCCATGGCTTTTGGGGAGTGCTTTCATGGGAATCAACCGAAATTTTTGGAAAATTGGTCTACTGCCACCAGAATGCCACGTATTTCCATCTAAGGCAGGAAAATCTGTAATAAAATCTACTCCCAGGTGTGACCAGGGACACCAAGGAGTGGGTAGAGGTAACAGTTTACCTGTTGGCAGATGGCGAGGAGTTCTTGATATGGCACACTCCTGGCATCCCCTCACATACCTTCTGATGTCGTTTGCCATGTTGGGCCACCAGAAACGATCTTGCAGCTGTGAGAGGGTTCTATTGGCCCCAGGATGACCAGTACCCAGAGAGGTGTGTGCCATGTAGATTAGACCACACCATATAAACCATATTTTTGGGTTTCGTGGTATGTGTCTTTGATTGGGTGGACACCCCGGCAGAGCTGGATCGGAGACACTGAAGTTATCAAATTCTTCGTCCAGGGACCACTGTATGGGACTGACAATTATACTGGTAGGAATAGTGTTATCTGGCTTGTTAGATAGATCATCAGGAGAGAATAGTCTGGATAAAGCATCAGCCTTTGTATTTTTGCTCGCTCCCAGGCCGATAGGAAATGGTGAAATTAAAATGTGTAAAGAAAAGGGCCCACCTGGCTTGTCTGGGATTGAGTCATTTTGCCTCTCGTAGATATTCCAGATTTCGATGATCAGTATAGACAATGAAAGGATGATGGGCTCCCTCCAGCCAGTGTCTCCATTCCTCCAACGCTAACTGTATGGCTAGGAGTTCTCTGTTTCCAATATCGTAGTTTTTGTTCCGATGGGGAGAGTTTCTTTGAAAAGAAAGCACATGGATGGAGTCGTGGGGGTTCCCCCTGCTGCTGGGACAGTATAGCTACTACTCCTGATGATGCATTGACCCCCACTATGAAAGGCTTAAGTGGATCGGAATGAATCAGGAGTGGAGCTGATGTGAAAGCTTCCTGTAGCTTCTTCATGGCTTCGGTGGCGTTGGCATCCCAGGACAGAGACTTTGGCTTGCGCTTTAACAAATTCATTAACGGAGAGGTGATGGAGCTATAGTTAGCAATGAAATGGCAATAGAAATTGGAAAAACCTAGGAATCTTTGGAGTTCTTTGACATTTGCAGGAATTGGCCATGATCTGATTGCTTCCACCTTCCCCTCGCCCATTTTGATACCTTTAGAACTTATATCGTACCCCAAAAATTGACCGGAAGTTTGATGGAAAATACACTTTTCAGCCTTTAAGAATAAATTAAGTTCGCGGAGCCATTTGAGAACCTCAGAAACGTGTTGTTGATCTTCATTCATATACCCCTGGAATACGGAGGTGGCATTAACAAGATCAAAGGGCATCACAAGCTACTTGTAATGCCCCGTAGAAGTGATGAAAGCTGTCTTCCACTCGTCCCCCTCATGTATTCGAATGAGGTTATAGGTGCTTCTGAGGTCCAGTTTTGTGAAGATCTTGGCTCCACGAAGCTGCTCTAATGCTGTAGGGACGAGAGGAAGGGGATATCTGAATGAAATAGTTATTTTGTTCAACTCACAATAATCAATGCAAGGCCGCAAGCCTCCGTCCTTCTTTGCCACAAAGAAGAAACTGGAGGCAGCAGGGGAGGTAGATGGTCAGATATAACCTTGGTCTAGGGCCTCAGTGATGTACTCCTCCATGGCCTTCTGTTCAGAAATAGATAGTGAATAGATTTACCTCTGGGTACTGGAGCATCTGGAATGAGGTCGATGGCCCAGTCCTATGGTCTGTGAGGTGGTAAGGCTGAGGCTTGTTTCGGGCAGAAAAGACCCAGAGTCGATAAGTGCATTAGGAGGACGAATGGGACATGTTTGAATTACATGTCTGTTCTTTCCACAGTAGATGCACAGACACTGTGTCAGCCGACATTGGCGTTCAGCTGAAGATAGACAAAAGTTTTCTTGTGACCACAAGAAAAGAATCATTTACTGTATATACAAATTTCTGTCACAATAAAAAAGTGTAGGTATGAGAGTGTATGCAAGATTACTTTAATGTGTCTGCAAAAAGAGGGGAAGGGGTCAATTATAACTTGGTTTGAGCTGTTCCTGATTTTTCATTAGAATAGATCAACAGTTCATCCCAAAATAATCAAGAAATACATATTTTATTTCATCAAGGGCGTAGATTTGTGTAGATAATAAGGCTTTGTGGACCACTTTTATGTCCCCATCAATGTCAAAATCAAACTTACCCCCTTGTCTTTCATTAAAAACAGTGTGTTTTAATATTGTTTCCTAAGGTAATATTTAATTACACAAGAGATGTGAGAAAACACATTTGTTTTTTTCCTCAAAAGTCCTCAGTAGAAAACTGCCTGTTTAAGCTAAATGGTTAATTTGTTTTCCATTGATTGCACAATGTTTTGTTTGCTTTAACCTCTTTGTCACTATAGGGACTCAAGAGAATAGGGCAATCCCTGAATAGCATTACATACAGACAGTGACAATACTTTAAAAGGACACATCACACCTAAAGTGCATCTAGTGTCTAAAATCTTTATTGTGTGCAGATTTTAACTGTAGCCAGCTCAGAGCAATATCTTTTAAGAGTCTTTTAAGATTTTTAGATCCTTTATCTTTAGATTCTTTTAATATTCTTTTTAGATGTTAGCATGACATGATCAAATGTATGAATTTGTTTTTTCCAGTAATAACAATAATTTCTATACTATTTAAACATTTGCTGCAAAATTATAGGATCATGAAATGAATAGTTCAGACATTAATACACGCAAAGATCTTTTGGGGGAGGCCATTTCCAAAAATATTATTGTTGCTTTATTTGGTGTCATTATAAATTGTATCAATAGCTTGCTGCTGTATGCTTTCTATAAGAACCCTGCTTTATTACAGGAACCTCGCTATGTTCTATATATGCATCTGATAGTCATTGACATCATTGCACTGTGTATATCTATGACTTTGTTTGTGCTTACTTACACACTACCAGGCATTACTGTTGCTATCTGTTGCATTCTCCTCCTAATTGCCAACACCGTCTGCAAGAATACACCACTTAACCTGGCCGGCATGGCTATTGAGCGCTTTGTGGCCATCTGCTACCCTCTACATCATGCTCGTATATGCACCGTCCACCACACCAAACTCCTGATGGGCATCATCTGGCTGGTGGGAGCCCTGCCTGGAATGGTGGATCTGTTTGTGCTCTTTGCTTACCGTCCTCTTACCTTTTTTACTTCTAGCCGTCAGTGCTACCCACACATTGTGTTTAATACTGAGTACAGTGTCGTAAGCAGCGCTGCCATAAACATTGGTTACATGTGCTCAGTGTGGCTGCTGCTCTTTTATACTTATTTCAAGGTGCTGTTCTCTGCCAAAGCAGCTGCTACAGAACCAGCACAAGCACAGAAGGCCAGAAGAACCATTTTGCTGCACGGCGTCCAGTTATTGCTATGTACACTGTCTCTCATCGAACCAGCCCTGGACTCAGCTTTAATAAGTCTCTTCCCTTATTACCGGACATTAATCATGTTTTGTACCTTTATTTTTACCACTATTCTACCACGCCTGCTGAGTCCACTTATATATGGCATGAGGGATCAAAAGTTTAAGAAATACATGAAGAGATTATTAATATGTAGCTTTGTCAAGAAAGCCATTGATCCTTCCACCAATTAGCAAAATTGTCTTTTATGGGTGCTAGCTCTTGAATCCTCAAACAAGCAAGTGAGAAAGAAATTCATAGTCAGGCTATAACAAAAAAGTATTTTAATATAGCTGGTAATATAGAACTATTTACTTTAGTGTAGCCATAGAGTTGTGTAAACAACTATATGACTCAAGAAGCTTTGGCTGACTTTAGTTTGTTGCCTTATACAGAGTGATTGCTTTAGTTCTGTAATGCCAATATAAAACAACATACAGAAGTTTTAACATTTACCATGTATTTTCTTAGTAATTTATTGTATATAAAATCTCTGTATTGGACGTGCAGATGACTGTTTTGTGGCTCGGTAAAAAAGGGTATTATTATACATAATATTATACACAGAAAAAGCATTCTTTATTCTTTTATCTTGTTTTATTTTCATGTAACTCTGATATTGCCGGTTTCCTTGTTATTATCATCTTTAATTATGAAATAAAAAGATATTTTCTGTGCAGTCACAATTTGCTACTTAATGTTTCTGGATAAATCCAAATACTCTGAAAACTGCAAGCAGACTGCTAAAGGGTGTGCACGGAGAAAAAGTGTGGTTACTTGTTGGGATTCAACTTATCTAAAATAGCCCCATCAATTCTTATGGTCAGGGAAATTTCATGTATTACCCCACACTGTTTATGTGGGTGCAGAATAATGTTCTTATTAAAACACTTTAATAAAAAATCCAGGTAGGTCATTTGAAATTAAATATATGCATGTCAATGAGTCATCATTTGCTACTGTATGAATTGACAGGCAGTAAATCAAATTGTCACCACATTTGATGTAATGGTAGAATGCAATGTAAGTTACTTTGGGTAAATGTATCTGCTAAATGCATAACATGAAAAATTAGTTTCCAAGAAATAATCTCAAAGAGATAACACTTAGAGATAACAGTTGTCTTTATCTTTGAGTAATCAGGGGTGTTTCTGTTTACATGCTGTGAAAGTTCAGTGTCTGACTCCATTTATGTCCAGTGTTCTGAGTGATGTTAATCTGCATACAGCATTATAATGTTCTATGTTCTATAATGTATAAAGTGCTTGTTCACAGTTACTTCAATACTCAATTTGTGATGGCCAAACTAAAATTTTACTTCCAAGTACAAATGTTCAATTAAAAACATAAAAAATATACCCAATTAAAAGTGTATCTTAACAGCAATATGTTTACACACAATTTATAAACTTCTAACATAACATCAAAACTTTTTAATTTCACTATTTTGAATGATGATCTAATTTAAAATGTAGAACTTTGTTTACTACAAACATAGCACATACTATAAATCATAGAAAATCCTTCAAACTATATCAGCTATGTACAGCGCTCCACTATCCTTAGCAATGTGGAGGAAACCATCACCACCAGGATCTTCAATGCTATTCTTTAATGCTATTTTAAAATGGATCTATATGAAAAATCTAATGTTTGTTTAAAATATAATTGTTCATATTTACATAATTGTGATAAGTCTATGGGCAGCAATACAGTTAAAATGTGAATAATTGCATTGTATGCATATTTAAGGTGTGTCTTTTTTCTGCTGTCCTTTCTTTAAAAAATTTATTAAACGTTATCAATAATTATCAATACTGAATATTATGAAACATTATACCATGTATTGGGTAAAACACATAAAAACAAAATAATTTCTGGTCAAGAGTATCATACTATGAAAACCTTACTGTAATTAATAGCAAACTGGAGTTTAAGAAGCTCCTGAATGTATTCCTGAATGTTTATTGTCAGGCTTGTGTTTACGAAAGGGATGGGAATTTTTGTAGTTTATCATTTTGATTAATTGATAGGTTTGAGATATGAGTGAGTACTCAGGGTTGGGGTATGTGTGCCATGGCGAGAATTAAAAGGTTTAAATCGTTGAAGAAACTAACTGGCTAGTTACGGCTGTTTTCCGAAAACCTAGTAGCTTTGTCACACATCCGTCGCTCAAACCACGTTGTTCAACAATATAGTTAATTATGTCACATAGGTATATACTAAGTAATCTGTTTGAGATCCTATTAATGTCAGATTATTACTGTAAATAACAAATGACATCTAAAGACTATTTTCCTCGTTTTATTTCTGCATTGTTTTGTTTTTTTCCAAATGTTTTGTTTAATCACAAGTTCCTCTTATGTCACTTTGGGGTTCCCGCTGTTTTAGAGAATGTAAGCACATACACACTCTTTAGAAACAGCGCTTTAATTCTGTTGATGAAAAGACAAAATGAAATTTGTATGTATTTGGAATGGTAGATATAGAATCGGAGGCACCGTATTGGGGGGAATAAGATGATTCTAAGAGCACTGGGCATACAGGGGGGCCAACAGAACCAGAGCGAGCAGCAAAACTTAAAAAAACTGGACACAGGTCAAGTGGGAATCAGAGCAATCATCTCAAATGGATCAAGGGTGTTGCTTGCTTATTTTCCTAAGGGCATTATCTATGCAGGTCTTCATGTCAAACTACAAGAAACCATGCTACTAACCACACCTTGAGAGCTATAGTTCCAACCACACAACTTTGTGATACTGTTTACAAATGCTAGTTGGAACTATGGTTTCAGGAAACACTGAATTGTTGAACTATGCTGTTAACGCCGAAACAAACATAGTTCAGACTACAGGAATCTTAAGCCAATTTTAGCTAGATTTTTCAGTCATGAAAATCTTAGAAAAACAAATTGGGCTCAGGACCTCGATCAGGTCTGATGTTTGGCCCAGGATTAGGATTTTAATCGGGAATATTATGTCAGCACTTTTACAATAGTCAACAAGAGACAGAGGTGAATGACAAACCTTATGAAATACCCTAGTGAACAAGTGCCATTGTGTTGACAATGGTGATGTTTACTGCATGTTGAAATATACAGGTAGTAGTAGAAGTTAGATAGGTAGTAGTTGTTATTGTTGTGTTTTTGTTTTTGTTTTTACTGCCAGCATGTCAATGTTTTTGCCTTTGATGCAAAAGTGCAAGTAACAGCAGGGAGTATTGATGAACCCCTGGTGTGCCCTGTGCCCTTTGGGTGGGTGTTGGGGGACAGAAATTAAAGGTCATGTGCTTTACACAGTCTCAGGTGTCTGTGTGACCTTTAGTTTTTTTTGCGCTTTGTGTAAAGAGACAAGGAGATTGTGAGGCTGATGTGGGGATGTACTCTGGGGTAAAGTGTCATGGGCCTGTACAGGCACCTGAGTGTCAGACACAGAGAGCAGTGGCTGGCCCAGTCTGCTAAATACCTCTTTGTGCCTCCAGCCCCAGTGCAAGACACTGCAGCTATTGCTGTTCCTGCCCGGACCATGCTTAGCAGTGAAGGAAGGCAGCAGAGGCAGCTGCAGCAAAACACAGAACTGTAGAAACACATGTACATATTGTTATATATAAAGTGTTTATATTGTGCTGCTTCTGCTTATATATATTATATTATATAATAAATAAAGCTCCTAAATCCACTCATATTTCTGGATGAGTGTGGTCAGCTAGCATTACCTGCATTGTTAACATATTTAAGATAAGGTTTGATTCCAGCACTAGGGGGTTGCAACTGAAGTGCCCTTGAGCAAGGCATCTAATCCTTACTCAAGGGCAGTGGGCAGTAATGTGCTGCCCACTGCTCCGGGTGTGTGCATGTTCACAACTTGCAGTGTGTGTGTGTTCACTCCTCACCCGTGATGGGTTAAATGCAGAGGTCACATTTTGGGTATGGGTTACCATATCTGACAAACAGGTCACTTTCACATCACTTGTTAGCAATGGTTAAGTGTGGAGCCTCTCAATTGTCCCAGGAAATTAGCACCAGCATGTGCAACATAGCATTCTGTAGCATTTTTCCTCATTATATTAGTAACTAAAAATGGCAGACTATAATGGTATCGTTTTCAAAAACTTTCTTAGGCCCCATTTATACACGTGCACTAAGCAATTTAATTTACGGCAGCAAAATAGTATATAACAATAGAAAACAACCAAGTGGTAAATCAATTATTTGGTAAATTCTCAGTAAACCACAACTTCCTAAACTTTGTACTTTAACCTTTAGACAGTCTTACTGGAAAGCTTTAAGAACATACCACTTAACCTATTTGTGGCCATCTACTATTCCGCATCATGCACATATACAGTATACACTATATCCCGTTTAGCATCATCTGGCAGGTGGTACAATGCAATAAAATGCTTTCCTGAAAATGGTGGTTACATTGTCTCAGTGTGAATGCTAGTTTACAAGGAATTTCAGAACCAGTCTGACCTCAGAAGTTCAGGAGTTAGTGCTACCATATAGCCACAACCACAAAAATTATTTACAGGATTTAAAAAAAATAAGTCTGAAATTGCAGCAACATCAAGCCAGAATAATGTTTATTGCACAAGAAACTTCAACATATAATTTAACATTTTTCATTCTTTTCTATTTTTTTTTTTTTTTAATTTTTATTTTTTATGAACAAAATCACAAACTTAACACTGTGGAGAGATAAAGGGCATTTGAGGTGTAAAACTTATGCATTGTATAACATGACCCAGAAGTGCTGTTTAAGCATTTTTTTCTCCATTCTTTAGAAAAACCTCCATGGACCCTCTGCGAGCATGCCTACAACGAAAAAAAAGTCAAGATTTATAATTTGTGTGACGACACAGTAAGCTACTATCTGCTATCATACATAAAACCAAATGCTAGTTTACAGGGACTAGAAATGCAGGCTTGTAATGGATATAATGGCTTGTAGTGGATATAATCTGCTTGCCTTAGGGAGCTCCTTTACTTGTTAGTTGACAGCTCCTTGGCTTGATGAGCCTGAAGAACTGCTACTGCCTCTTCAACCTTAAACAGTTCAGATAAACAAACTAGTATAAAACTGAACTATGGATCTTTACTCATGATCTAGCATTATTTATCATTTGATTGATTCACTCATTAACTCTCAGATTGATATATTTATTCAGTCAAGCAGTGCAGAGTTATTGTTTTAACTGGGCAAACCTTAGAGTGTAGAGACTCTGGAGACTCGAGCATGTGCAGTAACTCAGAGTTGTCAATCTCCAGCAGCATACCAGTAATCTTCCCAGCAAGAGTGGGATGCAAGGTCTGGATAAGGGGGTACAGGCGCTCACCTGTATAGGATGTACACAGATTAGATGCGCGCGCACACACCAATGCCGTAAGTCATTAAAAAGCTGTTTTGAATAACAATACACTGAATCTGTAACTTCAGTCATTTAGTCATACAATTAACATTCCGCTTTCCCCTGTGCATGTGGATGCGTGTATGGATATAAGTGTAATACCCAGTAGTTGTTTCTGTTCTTTTAAGGGTGCAGCTGCCAACATTGAAGCAGTAAGGGGCTCCTGACCAGTCACGTGAACGGCAGGCTCCGTATTCTGAACCACCTAAAGAAAAGACACTATTACACTTTTGAGCTTTAAGATATTTCACAACCTACAAACCACCTATAAAGGGTACAAACCACCGATATTTATAGCATGGTCCTTCAGCAAGCCATGATAGCAAATGATTGGTCAAATCAAATGTAGCTGACTTTGTAATCACTTTCAGATCTAAAGAAAAACTGTTTAAAATTGCAAGCAGGACAAAGCTTGATAACATTTATGCCATTACTGATACTTTTAAGGCAGAAAGCAGTTTTAACTGTAATGCCTCTGTCTACCACTAGGAAGCTGTCAAAAATTATAACTGTCCCACACTAGAGGCTCCAAAGTTAGATCTGGGGAATAAAATGGACATGTCTTCTCAAACTAAATTGATCTCTGAATTTGTAAATTTTGGAGATTTCAAAATTTGCACCTTCCACATAACTATACATGCATATTTATATGCCAATAAAAATAGTAGTTACATTTGCTAGACCCAGACACACACTAAATGTACATTATACCTAATGTGAGCTGATTAGTTTAACTAATTTTCCATTACTTTTAGCACTTTTTAGTGATCAGTTATCTAAACAGAACTTGGAACCATAAAATCTGAATGAGGCTCAATGAGAAATTGTGCTCTGAGCTTAGAAGGTATTGTATAACAGGAATTGATGACATTAGCAGCCACCTATATGTTTATTGTACCTGATGAACAACAGGAGCTGGTGTATTGATGACCTGCTGCACATTTCTGACTCCTGCTGAGTATTTGTACTGACTGACTCCTCTGACTGCAGCTCCTCCTGCTGTTCTGCCTCCTGCTGTCTGTGTCCCAATGTTAGCTATGCCAACAAACACAAACATCGAACAGTAAAAAAAATAAAAAAAAAAAGTCATGTTCCAGCCGAAAACTGAATATTTAGAATAACATTAACATGCAGCAATGTGACAGACCCCTACCCATTCGCTGGATGTTGTTAGCAGCGTAAGGAACCTGAGTGGACACCTGGCGGACTGTGTTGATGGTGGTGGAGGGCCTGCGGGGAACTGCTTGTCTCACAAACTGTGCTTGAAGTGGAGCTAGTGCAGCCAATAACAGAAATTATTAAGTATCTGGTTAAATATTTGTACATAACAAAAGTTCATTGCTGAGTGGGCAAATAGAAAGAAGGAATAACTATAAAACGTACTAATTGTTTAAAGCAAGGTTAATAACATTAAGCAATGGTATGTAAATTTCAGTCTGAACTTCAGTTGTGCATGCTTCACATGATCTATACCCACTGCATAGTGAGGTTAACCATGCAATGTTACATTATCCCTCAAAACACACCTGTAGTTTATGATTACAATTTCCAGTGTCGTGCTCTTATGTCTTAGAGTCACCAAAACCATAGCCGTGCATAAGCAGTTAAATCAATCATTCATAATCTGCTTATTGCCTGCTTTTCCATGTAATTTTCTTTTCTTAATTATTAACCTCAGAAAAAGCATATGAAGAAACATTTGGTAGCTGTTAGTTTTTTTTTATTCTCACACAAAAAAAGGGGTTGCATTCACACTGAACTGAATGAAATGTGTTGCCAGGTAGATTTGACCTTTTATTAAAAACAACCAGGTTATCATTTCACAATGCCTACAGCAGAAACACATTTGGTTTCAGGGTTAAAAAAATCATTTGTAAATTTTATTGCACGGTTTACTTAACTTCTCTTTGCATGTAAATAGATCTTTACCTTGTGTTCTAGGAGCTTGGGCCGCCCAGCGTGGTGCAGGCTGCAGGTTTGGTACAGTGTTGTAAAAAGAGCGAACCTGATGCTACAAATGCAAACTTGTTAATACGGTAATGATAAAGATGCCACAATAAACATGGAAAACACACATGCATATAAACTCTTCACCCAACCTGTGGTACAGAGGTCATGTAGTAACCAGAGCTCTGCTGGTAGGTATTGGGAATTGCAGGAGTGGGAATAGATCGAATGCTGGCCAGTCTTTGCATGTACTGATTGGTAAGGATGGCCTTCCGTTCTTCTTTTCTTTGGGCAAGAGCCACATATAGTGGTTTAGTGCTAATAATCCGACCATTCATTTCAGTCACTGCCTTTGTGGCCTCTTCAGGGGAAGAGAAACACACAAAGCCAAAGCCCCTGCTGTGGCCTCCATCGGTCATCACCTACCCCAAAAATAACAACACAAGGTGAGATGATCCCTTCTCCTAACATGGAAAAAGGCCTCTTCCACCAGACTGCAACATCACAGAATACTGACACAGTCACAATTCTTTTACTCAAAAGCAAACGCATATATTTAGGCCTAATCTACATCGATTACAATTAACCTTTTAAAAATTATACAAGACAGCTATATAATTTGACACTTATAAATGACAACGTCTGTCATTTGTTTACTAGTTTTGTGATGTTATTTTCAGCAGCAGATCTGATTCTCAAATTCACATAAATAGTTAAGTACATTCACATTTATGCAATTGGCAGATGGTTCATACAAAGCAACTTACAGTGCAATGAAGCTATACATTTAATCAGTATTATGTACCCTGGGAATCGAACCCACAACCGTTTGCAGAGCTAAAGCACTGTTCTACCCGTTAAGCTACAATTAGTATATTAATATTAACTATAGTCCATTTTAAAGCCATTTTTTAGAACTTCTGTACATTACCTTTGCACTGGTAATTGTTCCATACGGTGCAAACTCTTTCCTTAACTTCTCATCATCAATGCTGTCATCTAGATTCTTTACGTAGAGATTAACCCCCTACAGTGAAAGAAACAACGGATGCATGGCAGCACATCACAGAATATAGTAGCTAAGCATATGGCAGAAAACAATAAGATTTAGCCTTCAAGTGAGTTATGCCTGTGTGTGTACCTGGTAGCGTTGTATGCGCTCCTGCTTTATCTGCTCAAATCTGCGTTTGAGTTCTCCCTGTCTCTCCAGTCTCTTCTGAGCTCTACCCACATACAACACTCTGCCATTCAAGTCTTTGCCATTCATTTCAGCTACTGCCTAACAGATAAAGCCAAAGATTCAGCATTTCAAAGTTATTTACACACACACACACACACACACACACACACACACACACACACACACAGATTTATTGGCATACCCTTCTGGCATCTCCATGGTTTTCAAAATTGACAAAGCCAAAGCCACGAGAGCGCCCCCTTTCGTCTGTCATCACACAAACACTAAGGGTCTTACCTGTCAACCAGAAATTTACAAGGTACACAAAAACATTTACTAGGGTAAGTAAAACAATACGAGCACAAAATGCGAAGTTTTTGAAGGCAACAAAGTGACCATAAGGAATCTCCTACCAAATTCAGAGAAGATGCTCTTCAGCTTCTCACTGTCAACATCTTCACCGAAGTTCTTAATGTACACATTGGTGAACTCCATGGCTTTAGCCCCCAACTCTGCCTCACGCTCCTTACGAGACTTAAAATGCCCCACAAATCTAAATATTCAGATTTGAAACAACAATAAACAAGTGTAAACTATTAAGAAAAGAGTGATGTGATGACTGTTCTGAGGCCTGTTTACAGCAAGTCCACATAAAACGAATAGAGCACAAGCATTGTGTTGAAAAGCTTGACAAAGCAAAAGAAGAATGTAACTTGAAGGAAACAAGACAAGGTGGCTGATGTCATACTGCAGATCGCATAACACTTTACAAAACTTACACTTTGCGATCATTCAGAAGCATTCCGTTCATAGTCTGAATTGCTCTGTTGGCTGCTTCCTGGGTCTCAAAATGCACAAACCCATATCCCTTTGAGCCATTCTCATCACAAACAACCTAGAAAAGATAAACATTCTTACATTATAACATATTATAGATGACTTCAAATAGTTATTTTCATGTGCTATTTCAGTTTTTTTCTGAATAAAACAGCCTTTAAGTCACACATATTGATGAAACTGGATATACCTTACATGACAAGATGTTACCAAAAGCAGAAAAAGTGTCATAGAGAGCCTTGTTATCAATAGACTCATCCATGTTCTTGATGAAGATGTTTCCCACACCAGATTTTCTCAGACCTGGATCTCGCTGTGACCACATAATTCTAATTGGACGACCCTTGATGACTTCGTAGTTCATTGTGTCAAGGGCACATTCCGCTACAAATCAATGAAAATACTGTTAATAGTAAATGAAAACTCCATTTCATTTCATTTTCTTTCATTGTTATAAACAGGCCATCAGAGGAACCAGATGCATGTTTCCTCACCGTCAGCAGGCTGCTGAAAGTTGATGTAAGCATATCCAAGTGACCTGCGTGTGATAACATCACGGCACACACGAATGGATATGATTTGACCAGCAGGCGAAAACTTCTGATAGAGCATGGCCTCAGTGACATCGGGATGAAGATCACCCACATAAAGAGAGGCTAAGGGGTATGCTGGGCCACTGCTGTTCATCCTTCAGAACCGCTTTACAAAACAGAACCATTGAACAGATTTTAAGATCATTACATGACGACATTCAATTAATAAACCAAAACATTAGGGCAGACATTTAGACACAGTATTTACTGTGATGCTTACATTGCCAAGCCTTTAAAAATCACTATGAATGTACACAGTCGTATACTTTGTACATACGTATATTGTTCTTTTTGCTGATGTGAAAGGAACTCTAAACATAATTAAATCTTAATTAAAATAATTGTTACTTTTTACTATTTTTAATTCAGAGGAAACAAATATTAACTGACCACTATTTAAGGCCCGTCTTACGCAGCTAAAGCCAAACTAGCAAACTAGCCAAAAAAAACAATGAGCCATGCCACATGCCACACTAACAAAGAAAGTTTTGAACATAATGATTTTACAGTTTGTACTATAACAAATAAATAAAATAACTAAACAGGTTTATGATAGTGTATAACCTTTATATTCGTTTTTGTATTTTTATAAATAAAAATAAACGATACAAACACGAAGAGGGTCCATCACTCCATACAAAAGGCGTGTTTTTACATATAGTAAATGCATAAAACTCTGAAACTGTTAGTTACAATTACCTGATGTAATTTGGAGCATATAGGCATATCCTTCAGTGCAGGCTTTACCCCGCTCTGACTATTTTTGTGTCCATTTAATTATTGCTGAGTAACACCTGTCCTATGTTAGGCACTCTACTGTGTCCCAATTAAAAACTCAGCCGTAAGCTCTCCTGCTCACGTATATCCGCGTGAGAAAATAGTTCCGGCGAGAGTAGTTTTTAAATAGTCAAAAGTAATCAAAACGTTCTAAATTAGAAAGGTTAACAAGTCCGTTATTTTACTGTGGTACAATATTTATGTCTTCATTGTTCATATGAAGAAGTTATTTAAAAGAAACCACATTAATGGGTGCTGATTCACTACCTGTTCCAAAATGACCTGTGTGTGAATGAATGGCAAATAAGAATGTTTTTTAATCTAGTTCAAAAAAGTGCTTAAATTTAATCTCTGTACCTCATGATAATTCTTAAAAACATATACTACGCAAAGACAAATACCGTATTTATAATTTAACAAGATTATATTGAGTGATTAACTGTCCGTTTGGTTAAGGCCTTTTCCACGGTGTAAACACACACGTTAAAGTTTTGTAAATTGTGTGATTGACAGTGATAATCTTGCATGGATGTCTACTGTGGCATTAAAGTAAATATAAAAATATACAAAGTATGACGTCTAAACGGGGAAAATGCTCCAGTTGAGCATGACAACACGTATTTGTGATGTTCGGCTGGGCGATGATAGGTGGCCTGACTGTGACGAGTCAGATTACGTCAGTGGGCCTGAAGGCGGAAGTAAGACAATCAACAACTGAACACGGAACAGGCGATAAGATTTGTCTTTATAAACAAAGGTCTTAGAGGGTTTTTTTGTTTTTACAGAATATAAAACAGTATGTCCGTATTCGGCAAATTATTTGGCGGTGGGGGGAAAGGCGGCAAAGGCCCAAGCCCACAGGAAGCGATCCAGAAACTCCGTGAGACAGAAGAAATGTTAACGAAGAAACAAGAGTACTTAGAGCAAAAGATTGGAGCGGAACTACTAACGGCAAAGAAAAACGGCACGAAAAACAAACGAGGTGTGTGTTTAAAGATAAGCCTTCCCGTTATATGGTGAATTTTTGTGTCACTTTTCATTATATAACTTTTTAAAGAAGACTACTCTTATTTCTACCTGCCGTCGACTCGGTGGTGTGTTAGTTAGGAAGCTACACCCATGCGTCACTTGTCGCAAACTAAGTGATAATCGAAATGACGTCAAATTATAAATATAAGACCTGTGTCTGGCTAACGATTATGAGCATAATCATTCCTGTTGTCAAGAATTTGTGTCCAAGAGTTTTGGCCTGATAAACGATGGAATATCACATCACTTAGTTTTGATTAATGTCACGTGGTGTGTTGTGAAATACCTGTCATTGAGACAGGAAACATGGTAGACTGGATCAAGTGTATTGTTCAAAGTTAATACCTTTGGTGGGGAAATTAATTAATATACAGAATTTAAATATGTCAAATAAAAATGACACAATATAATCACATACTCAGCCACAGGGAGAAAATACTGCCTTTCGTTTATTTTAGGAAATTCAGCATTTTAGTTGCTGTAGGGAGTCTTTGATCCTCTTTAGAGGTTCTGTGCTCTGAAAACAATAGCATTATCTGAAAAGATACCCGGGTATCAGCTTAAATTGTGCTGTAACAGGGAAGGCAGAGCAATTGATGATGGCATTAACTTTCCAAAATCATAGCAGTTGTGCTTGACTCACACCAGAAATAGTCTTGGCTACTGTAACCAGTTTGTCCAGTTAGTTGACCAGTTAGTCTTCTTTGTTAGTCTCAGTTGTCCAAACCAACCCACAATATAGAAAGAATGGACAGATTTAAGAGAACTAAAAACACTTCTTCCTGTTGTGTGTTGAGGAACATCCACTGTTGCATCTTTTTACAAATAACAAATATTTCTAATAATATTTAACTGTTAAAAATAATATCAAAATATTAATAGTTATTCACCAATTTCCATGTCCTTCCCTTTGATAACTGGTCTTTGAACTTCTCATTCCAAATTATGTTTATCTCCTCTGGATACAAAATCATCGAGGATAGTGTGACCATTCTTTTCCCACAGTTACCAGTATATTATATTTACATGGTTACACTTACTATTTACAGTTTGCAGCATTCATTAATATACATTATTTATATATATGTGTGTGTGCGCACGTGCGCGCGCGTGTGTGTGTGTGTGTGCATGTTTTTCTATCACTGTGGGGACCACATGTCCCCACGAGAATGGTAAAAGTCACACACACCTACATTGTGGGGACAAGGCAGCTGTCCCCACGAGGGAAACTGATTATGAAACATACAAAATGATACTTTTTTAAAATGTAAAAAAGCACAAAGGTTTCGGTAACGGTTGGGTATTGGGGTAGGGGATAGAATATACAGTTTGTACAGTATAAAAGTTCTTATGTCTATGGAAAGTCCCCATAAGGCATAGAAACGTGTGTGTGTACACACATAAGAATCTGGGTATTTTCTTAAACTTTGGAAAACTGTCAGAGATTTATATTTCCATTTTAAAACCCAATGTAATTCATTTATTTCCATTTTGCCAGTCCATGCGATTTGGGAAGGCAATGGCATCTTTTTATTGTGGGGCTCACAAGGCTATTGTGTAATTGAGATTCTTTTTTAAATAAGTGATGCTGTCCATGTCTGTCTTTTGAGTTTGCTGCCTTTTTAAAGCTGCTTTACAGGCTCTGAAAAGAAAGAAGCGATACGAGAAGCAGCTTGCTCAGATTGATGGCACACTCTCCACCATTGAGTTCCAGAGAGAAGCATTAGAAAATGCTAATACAAACACAGAGGTGCTTAAGAACATGGGCTATGCTGCCAAGGCTATGAAGACAGCCCATGAGAACATGTAAGATATTATTAAAATGGCACATTGAATCTGATTTTGAAGTTTATGATGCACACAGTGTGTAATTGGTCATGACCAAATGTGCATTTCGATGATAATTTTATTAATCTGAGCTTATGTTTTTTCAGGGACATAGACAAAGTGGATGATCTCATGCAGGACATCACAGAGCAACAGGAACTGGCACAAGAAATTTCGGATGCTATTTCAAGGCCTGTCGGTTTTGGAGAAGAATTTGATGAGGTAAGTTGAGAGATGTTACCAAATCAGATAGTGTTCAGGTGTGGATTCCTGGTAAACAGATGCAAATGTCTGATTAATAGACCTAGCAACATGTCATACACTACACACATATGCGGTTATTACAGATGCTGTGATTTTTACTGCCATTATTGTTTCAACTGAGAGATAACTTTCTTTTTCTAGGATGAGCTCTTGGCTGAATTGGAGGAACTGGAACAAGAGGAGTTAGACAAGAACATGCTGGAAATTGGTGGCACAGAAGATGTCCCTCTGCCCAATGTGCCTTCAAACCCATTACCCAAAAAAACAGGTGTTTTGATTTTTAGTACATATCAACATTTTACTAACATTCTAATAGATTTAAATGCACTTTTAAAAAGTAGTTTATTTTTATAGAATTGTGCGCAGAGAATGCAACTATTACTAGATATCCGTGAACAGAGTGTCATGAAACAGCAAATCTGTCTCTGTCATAGCCCTAGGCTTTGTAGACAACAAACATGTCTGCAGTTTCTTCAGCCTTTAGAAGACTCTGTGGCTTTGTATGAAAATGATAATTGGTACCATTTTGACAACATTGTGCTGATGTGCAGTGCTTTCCTGCATCATCTCTGATAGCAACAGTTTCTTTGTAGAGAAGCTTTTGTGAAATAAAAAAATATTTTTTAGTGGCCAAGTTCTGCTAAAATCACGGCACCAAGTCTGTGATAAAATGCAATATGGCTGGCTAATCGTTAGGCTGTTACTATTTTTAAACCTCTCTTGTAATATACTATGTAAACATTGATGTGTTTGATCCCTTAACTTGCTAGAAAAAGTTTTCCTTTATTTGTAAATGCTTACTAATTCAATCTTTAAAGGATTCTTTATTCAGTATTTTTAACTCGCAAGCTAAAAATACATTAAAGGGGTCATGACATGAGAAATCAAGTTTCTTATCTTAAAACCTCCTCTTTAGGAGGTGAGAAAACTTGCCTTTTTTTCCAATAATGAAAGCCATTATGTAGTCCTCTGGAAAAACAAAATGTAAAATGGCTGGATTTGTGACGTCACGGGGTATATCTTTTTATATGACCTGCTCTAAAGCAAGAAAATAACACTATGACATTGTGCAACAGGCTGAAGAGAATACTGTGGGTCTGAAGTCTTTGTTACACTCACAATACATTTGCAATGGCAGTAAGATGCCAGTCAAACTCTGTGTTCCTGGCTGTGCTGTTCGTTGGCTAAGACGTTAACCAATCTTACATGCTGTCAAACCACCAAGGTTCTTCAGCAGGGAACACTCAAATCTGGGTTAAGAAAAGTGCATAAATTACATACGTTTTTTGGTATTTCGTATTCACCTCAAAATAAACAAAATAAAATAAAAAACATGTCATGACCCCTTTAAATGGCTACATTATGTAAAAGTGGATGTGGTTAGTTGAAGAAAAGCAGAATGGTCCTGTAACAATGGTGGGAAGTAGTGCAGATACTTTCCTTAGAAAGTTTCTTTAACCTTTTTGTGTTTCTCTAGCCCAAAAAAAGAAAGAAGAGGAGGATGAGGATGACATGGAAGAACTGAAGGCATGGGCAATGTAAACTTACTCCAGTTTGACAGACTCTCTTGCTTGTTATGCTTGGGTACCTGAGCACCTTCAGGGGGTTAACACTACAAAACAAATTGAACAAGTGCAGAAAAACTGGAGTTACAAATGCAAATGAATCTAAAGCATTTTTTCAAGGTTTACTGGTCAATAAAATCTGATTACATAATATGTGAGATGACCCTTAAATATTTTACATTGATTATTTAGATATGCATTGGTGTTTCTAGTTTTCCCTCTTTTAAAATGAGAATTCATTTGAATTCTCTACTATTCAGACCTGTTAGTTTTGTTATAGAAATAAGCATGTTTGCTGATGCACATCATTTACATGCTATACTTCTCAACCCACTGATTTATTTCATATGAAAATATATTTGGTACTTGTTTATTTCAATCTCAATGTGTTGTTGCTCAGTACCTACAGCAGATCTTTTTTACTGTTTATTGACAGTGATATGTTATGTTTGGTAACAAAATAACCAATGTTGGCTATTGCAAAAAAAAAAGAGAAAAAACAACTTCCCTATTGACTGCCCATCATGTATTACATCATGTATTATTTGGTGCCGAGTTCAAATTGCAGAAAATACCTAATTAATTGCAGGTCTGTCCTGTTATGCTTTTCTGGCCTTATACATTGATGTGCTGAGGAATTTATCCGGCAGTAGATAGTTGTAATTATTAAAATATATATAATAAACTATAAGAATTTTTTTCTCAGTTGTGAGCATAAACGTTTTTGAGATACAAAAATGCTGTATCTATTCAGGTTGAGACATAAGTGGTATATGTGTACATTTGTATGTTTGACATTTTTCAGATGGCTTTTACTTGAGAGATCATTAAACTTTTGGATTCCTTCTGTTGTTGTTAATCTTTCTGTGGTGTTTAACATTAATTATTCACTCTTCCCCCAAATTAGTAAATTCTGCCTTGATTCTTGCATATAAGATGTGTCTGCTGTGCAATGTGCCTTAATTATTGGTATGCTTATGCAACTTGAGTGGCATGTGTTTAAATGACTGACAGTGTGTAATGCATGAAAGCTGACTGCTGAGATTTATGGGAAGAAAGACTGAGGCATGATTTATGCATTATTGCACTTAGTTATTATAGTTATACATTTTCTTTCGACTGCCATGCCTTAATAATTGTAAAAAATCCCCTTTGTTCTGTATTTGCCTCTCAGGTCTGGGGTTTTGAGTGGGTTTGTTATTTTTTAATAAATCACGTTGTGTTTTTCTGAAAAGAAAGTAATTTGCTTGCTTGCTTCTATTTAAGATATCGTTAATGGATGTTGAGAAGTTACAAATCAAACTTTATAATGTAAAACATAAATAAGTTTAAACAAGAAAGCTGAGCAGAGCATGTGTAATAACAATGTTGTCAGAGACTATGTAAATTTGGGTCTATATTCATGTTTTTTAATGAATTGTTTTAAAGAACTACAAATGCAGCAAGGGGTTACATTTAGGATAAACAAAAAATAAAACTATTAGTTTCATTTTAGCGCATTTGCTGATGTCATGTACAGACGTCTGGTATTGTAGTGATGGTGTCATCCCTTGTCGGAAGTATGCGTGCGCCCTTATCATTCCTGTGCTGAAAAGTCGAAAGTGAAAAGTTGCTTTAACTGTGTGTTCCAACTTAAAACTAGAAACATTTAGACATCATGTCAGAAGACGAGGTATTGTGCTGTTTTATCACCATATTTTATCATTATTCACATTGTTGTGGAAACAGTCATGTTTTGACTTGAGAAAGCGTGTCAGTTGTAAGTATATTTTATGTTCACTTTACCGTGCATTATATTTAATATAAAACTAGGAGTTTCTAAAGTTCTAAAGTAATAGAGGAAATATGATTAAAAACGTTTAGAATTGTAAGTTTCTTTATTATTTTATGTTAAAACAATGAACAGTTTAACAGTGTAAGTTTTTTATGGCAGCACAGTAGGGACAGGTTGAGCAGATGAGCATGGTACTTTACACTGCGTCCTCAGATTTTATTTGACCCCACCTCAACCTGAGAAAAAGAGAAAGAAGAAGAAGCCCTTTATGGGTTGGACGAGGATGGAGGTGGACTTGGGGAAGAGGTTCAACAGACTGAGCAGCGTTAGGTTGTTGAGCCTGATGCTGGAGAAAGTGAGAAATAAAGCCAGAAGAAGAGGAATTCAAGAAAAAGGGTGAGAGTAGCGTGAGGTTTATCATTGGTAGTTTTTATTCTGATAAACCATGCAGTATTTTAATAATCTCTCTTAGATATACATCATAAATGTATTTAAATGTTTTTATACTAGAACCTTTAATGTGTGTGATAATATAAATTAGTTTTTTGTTGTAATATACAGTTTATGGCAGTTTTTTTGCCGCACAGAACCTTTGGATGATTTGGATGATCTGAACTTATTAATCAAAAGAAAAATCTGATATACATATACACATAAATCTGTACATGTTTATTTATTGTGGGTGAGCAGGTGCTTGGGGGTTATTTTTCTAATTCCTCATATGTTTGTATCCTTTTAACATAGTAGAAGTTCAGTAAAAAAAAAAAAAAAACTCAAATACACAAGTAGTCTAATAAACATGCTGCTGTCTGTGTTTTGCTTATTGTTTTTGTCATTCTAGATTGTTTACCATTTGATATTTGCTCATCTGCGGGTTGCATCGACAATCCAAACATCTTTTGGCATTCCTGTTAGCCGAGTTTGGAACAAGGTAAACTTCATTTTCTTTAGTTGCATGGTTCTGTCAAGCTAGGAAAGTAATCTTGTAAGTGATTTTCCTCAAAGGAATATGTGACCTGTCACTCTTGCCACTCACCAGATACAATTCTGCAGAAAGACACGCATCTCTGCTTTCTACAGTGTGTGAAACCTGTCACTCTGTGTACTGAACCTCTTTAGTGAACTATGTGTAAAGTCTGGGGTGTAAATTCAAGGAAAATATATGTGACAGTGAAGCCAGAGGGCCATAGCAAACAGGCTGCCTGTGTTTGGCTTGTTCTTGTCATCTACTGACTTCCAAAAATATTACGCAATTAATTTTTGCATTCAACTTGCAATAGAGCAGAATTGGTGAATTTACACTCTCAGACCAGTATTTATGTTTCAAAGAAAAATGCTATTATTGGATGGAAACTGGAAAAAACACTTCTTCCTAGATGTGATTTGCATGTCCTCCTTCATGCTTTTGGGAAATGAACCACAGATTGTCAGATATTGTCTTATCAAAAGAAAAGTGAATCTTGGAGTCTCAAATTATGTTTGAATATGTTTCATTTGGAGACCATTAAAGCACCAAAAGCACTAGAAAATGAAGTTCATATTGACGTATAAAAAATACAGATTGTGTTGTTTTCTTTATTATAACATTGATTACGCAGGAGATGTTTGGGCATGTTTCACAGTTCTTTGATTAAAACAAAGGCTTTTTGTTGATGTTTGAAATATATATTTTTCAATAAAAATAATGAAAAAATACTGGTATTTTGACAATTATTTTGTTGTTTATACCTGGTATTATGATCCAACTGAGGTCGTTTAATCACAAGTTCTAAGGCGAAACACAGTAAAACATGGTAGTAAAGTGAATGTTTGTATAAGTATCTCTGATCATTCGTTACCTCAGTGTTAATGCATGTTGATCAAGTGCAAAGAAAAAGGTCAAACCTGGCATACAGTTTCTCTCAATTAAGAGAATATTAATCCAAACACAAATATTTCAAGACTTGTTTTTAGATCATTGTCTTGAATATGAGTGTATTTTACTTTACTACACTGTAGATTCTTAAGCAATAAAAAACCTGCCACACTGAAAATTGCATTTGCCTTCAAGATACATTCTTAGATACAAGCCTTGTTATCTTATGCAGTGTTGCTTTTCAAGTTAATGTATTTTGTTTTAGGGATTAAAAACACTTTTACATTTATGCATTCAGCAGACGTTTTTATCCAAAGCGACTTACAAGGTGAGGAAAACAGAACCGATAATGGCAAAACAAGTAAAAAAAGACTAGTTTAAACTCATTAAGCTTGTGTCAAGCAGGAAAGTGGTATGTAATTGTGCACATTTACATTAGAAAATGAATCACTGTTCACAAAACTGGTACGCAGCTGTTTAAACATGTCTTATAGGAAGCGATTGTAATGTTTCGTCTCTATACATGTGCATGGCTGGTCATTTGATGGTGATTATTACGAAGAACTTGTAACAAATCAGTCGCACTCTTATATGTTATAGCATGATTTGAGAATCAATGTTAAGATTTTTTAATAAAATAAAGAGGATAATTATAATGTAAAATATGTAAAGCTTCGATGGGAACGGTTTCACTTTGCCGGAAGCGGAAGTGTCACTTTTAGCGGAAGTGGTACTACCCAGACCAAGCGAAGAGCAAGGCGGAGGACGGCGATCCAAGAAAATCTTTCTAAACGTATAAAGCCTGAATAAACGCCGTTTATAACGTGAGTGAAGTTCTGATATCTCTATATGCCATTTTGCGTGAATGCTGAGTGGTGCATTGTTTTGATTATGTAAAATGATCTTGTCTTCCGTGCTTAAGGGATTTATCAGGTTGGCAAGCGCTCGTCAGGCCTCGCCTGTCTAACCAGACACGGTTAATCATTACAATAAAATGTACAACGTCCAGCAAGCCTTTTGTTTTTAATAAACGAACAACAGCGATAGCATTAACTACAAAGTCAAAAACCTTAACATGTTGGTGAATTGTGTCAATATCAATGAACGGGTGTCTGGTTAGTCGGCTGGCTAACGTCAGCCGGACAGGTAAATCGGGGATAGTCACGACCCAGAAGAACAGCTTTTTCTAACAACTACGATGTGTCTGATGCTTTTTCTAAAATAATTCGATTATTTTAGCATATGCTTTAAAATTGATGCCTAACACGCGATATTCAGTGTGAAGAATGAGAACGTAACGTCAGTAACGCAGTGCATGTTGGGACTTTAGGACACGGCAGCTGCGATGTATACTGTGTAGTACTGGAAGTAGTAGTAGTAATGTTGTACTGCCATAACTGGTTAAAGTAGCGAAGGCTTGTTTTGTAATTTACTGTCTTAACCAGCATGGAAAACGTATCTCAAAACGTTATCTGTGTACGAACAAGATATTCTGCACTGTCAGTTTTATTCGTGTGGCATACCACTTGTTACCATAATAAACGACAAAAAAGTACTTTAGTTCTCTTTTAGTGTATTCTCATTATTTATTAGATCCGTTCTCTTTATTTGTGTATCAAAAGTTAAATAGAAAAACATTGCATCTAAATTTTATTTTTGCAAATAGCCTACAACAGGTTTAAGATGTAAAGCTGCAGTGTGACTCAAATAGTATGAACGTGAATATTAAGGCAATAAGTAAACAATTTAAATAAAAAAAAATGTAATTAAAGCATACTGAATTTAAAAGTACTGTGTTACTGTGGTGCAAATACAACAAGTGTAAGACGTAAAATTCAAGTATTAAGAATGCAGATAACAAGGCTTTAAGTGATCTCTTTGTGTTAGCACGGATTGAGCCCAGTGATTTCTATTTCAGAACTGCACCTTTGCTATCTTGTTATGCTTTTCGCTATACAGCCTGTTACCATAACAAATGGCAAAAAATACCATGTATTTGTAGAGTTGTACTTTGTACAATTCTGTATAGCTTTATTTGTTTATCAAATCATGTTAAATAGAAAATTGCATCTGAAAGTTCAGTACTGTAATGCAAATACAACAGGTGCAAGATGTAAAACAAGATTGTATTTCTCTGTTTATTGTTGCTGTGAACAGATATCCTGATTAACATGTCATTAAACATGGCACCCACTACACACAATTCAGTGCACAATGACCAGTGTTCTATAGTGTATTATTTATCAGTGTAATCATGACAACTGTGCATTAAGCTTGTCCAAGTCATTTTCTGCAAGTGCATCCATTTAGTTCTTATTTCATGTTTTTCTCAGAACTCAGAACCAGATTTGTTGTACCCAAAAAGTACAACAATTTCCCTTTTATTTACTGCAAATAAAATGATAGCTTGCTTGTTTTGGGGCTTACATGCAGCAGTCTGTTTAAAATGCATTGGTTACTAACTACCTACTATCTGATCTTATTTGATTTACAGCCTAAAAATGGACAAGACTGACCTGGTGCAAAAAGCCAAGCTGGCTGAGCAGGCTGAACGCTATGATGACATGGCAGCAGCTATGAAGGCTGTTACTGAGGGGGGTGTGGAACTTTCCAATGAAGAACGTAACCTGCTTTCTGTGGCATACAAGAACGTGGTGGGTGCCCGCCGCTCCTCCTGGCGTGTCATCTCAAGCATTGAGCAGAAGACCGAGGGCAATGAAAAGAAGCAGCAGATGGCACGCGAGTATCGTGAAAAGATCGAGACTGAACTGCAGGATATCTGCAATGATGTGCTGGTAATGATGTGCTGGTAATGATGTGCTGGTAATGATGTGCTGGTAATGATGTGCTGGTAATGATGTGCTGGTAATGGTGTGCTGGTAATGGTGTGCTGGTAATGGTGTGCTGGTAATGGTGTGCTGGTAATGGTGTGCTGGTAATGGTGTGCTGATGTCTGCAAATCTGTTTTATTGACCCCTTGAACATCTTTAAACCAGTTTCTTCATTGGAATCTTTATGACGTTTGTGAATTTTTTTTTGTTAGATTAGGTAAGATTCTAACCAAACATTTATATAAACGTTATATATGTTATTGTGATTTTAATTTCATAATTTTAAAACTGGAGTGGTCAGAAATATGAAGATTTTTCAGGTGTCATTGATATTTATCCATTCTTCAGAAAACAAATGATAGTTTTTTTTAGTTGCTTGCATACAAAAATGAGCCACCCTGATTGTCCCAAACTGTCTTTATAGGGTCTACTGGACAAGTTTCTGATTCCCAATGCCTCTCAGGCAGAGAGCAAGGTGTTTTACTTGAAGATGAAAGGCGATTACTATAGGTACTTGTCTGAGGTTGCATCTGGAGAAGAAAAGACCAGTAAGTGGATTGTAGAATTGTATGTTTAATTGTATATTGTATTGTATAATTGTCTTATTTGGTTAATTTTATTGGCAGCCTAATAAGGTTATCAGATGTGTTAGTTCGAAAAATAAAGAAACACCATTGTGCCATTTTCAGTCGATAATAACAATGTATTACAGGTTTTAATGATAATTACTGCAATTAAGTTTACAGATTGAGTTTACAGATCTCTTTCTGTACCTTTCTTCCCAGGCACAGTTACGAACTCTCAGAACGCTTACCAGGATGCTTTTGAGATAAGTAAGAAGGACATGCAGCCCACACACCCCATACGGTTGGGTCTTGCTCTCAACTTCTCTGTTTTCTACTATGAGATCCTCAATGCTCCTGATAAGGCCTGTCAGCTTGCCAAAACGGTTGGTGTCTTTACAGCATTACACCAGATTACAAACATAGAAAACAGAAGTGTGGTATTTTTTACCATGCTGCATATATAAATACATATAAATCTTGCCTGCGTTTGAGTCCAAGATTCAGTGCCTTTATCTCCACATAAATATCAACACCAGTGTATTTTACATCCATTAAATGTAGATAATATCTGAAAAGATATATATATAAATATATATATATATATATATATATATATAGAAAATATCTGATAAATCTGAACTTCTGTTGCAGGCTTTTGATGAAGCCATTGCTGAGCTTGACACTTTAAATGAGGATTCCTACAAAGACAGCACCTTGATCATGCAGCTTCTAAGGGACAATCTCACTGTAAGTTGTCTTACATACATTTCTGCACCAAAGATGTTATGTGTCAGTGTAGTCCTTTATTAGGTGATATATTGTTGTATTATTTTACATCTGCAGCTTTGGACGTCAGAAAATCAGGCTGATGAACCAGATGCAGCCGAGGACGAGAACTAAAGGAGTCAAATGCGATCACCAAACTCCCACACACATCCATCCTAAATACACAAATGGCTTCCACCAACCCTCCCACCTCATTTCACCTGATACCATCTACATGTCTCCATTCTGTTCTCAGCCCGCTCCCCGCTACTTTCTGTGTATTGATCAGCATGAGTCATGTCCACAGGAAGACACTTAGTAAAGCCCCCGCAGACACCAGTGGCTGGGAGGGGTGTGACGGGCGGCTCACAGGGCAACATGCTGACCTTAAAGCAGGTCCAATAATTTTGTTTGTGAATTTAACGTGTACTGATTCTCAAAACTGTATCCTTAGTATGAATGTACGAGTGAGTGTGCTGCTGATGGAGAGCAACTACATGGAAACATGGCTGCATTTGTGTGTGCGTTTGAGAGTGTTTTGGGGATCTGGGGTTGTGACCTCTAATCGTCTTTCCTGATAATTCCCTTTTTTCCACTTTAGCTGGTTGTGCATTTTTCATCCTGTTTTTTGTTTTGTTATGATCATATTTTTTTAGTAGAATTCATCTGTATTTACAGGTTTTATTGTATGGTTATTAAACTGGCAGTTTATTTTCACCAATACTGAATAAGTATGAGTTCTCTGCTTCATTGGTTTTTGGTTTTGATACAACACGTTTTACACTTAATCTTTGGTTTAAGAACTACAGCTTTTTAGAACTCTTAGAAGTAGATGGTGGTGAAATTAGGTTAATGCTACATTTACAGTGCCATCCATAAGTATTGGGAGAGTAAAGAAAGAATTGTTTGCTGTGGAGTCAAGAAATCTTTTGTGATGATAAAGTGAATGTGAGGCAAATGCACAGAATGTCACAATGTCACATGTTATTTGACTGTTTCAACACAAATATTTTATCAATTTAGAAGAACAGCAGAGTTTTCTCCCTTTATTTAATGTATTGGGACAATTGGCTCACAATTGTGTTTCTTTGAGCTGTGAGTGATGAGCTGTGTCATGTTGCATTATTTGTTCACATTAAAAGCAGGGAATGTGTAGTATCACTTCTATTCGTTGCTTCTGCAGCACACAGAGTAATTATTTCTTTACTGTCCCGATATTTATTAAGGCAACTGTATTTAAATAAAATGCAGTCATAAGTACATCTAGTCATGATGCCTTTAACATTTTTTAAATTAGAGAAAAAAAAGAATACTTTTAAAAGATTAAAGATGTTAGTCATTTGTGGCTAAAACTAATTTAATTCTACATTGCATAGGTTTACTGGGGACTAATACTGATTGATTACATGATGAAATAATACCTGGTTTTTTGATAATTTCTGAGTGCATCTTTAAGCCCTCAGTTGCAAACCATAAGTCATAAGTGTTAAATTTCATGAGCTTTGGCATAATATTATATTCAAATGTTTAGTTAACAGTGATAGATCAGAAAAGAGACATTCAAAATGCAAACAAATGTTTTTTTCGTCGTATTCCAGCAGCGCTCCCATTTTCTTTTGCTGCTCTCTATTGCCCTTTCTAATAAGTTCTAAAATGTTAAAACTTTTTTTAGCTTTGGCCTAATAACAAAGAACTAAATGTCCAAAGAGAGAGCAGATCAGGTGGTCTTTAAAACTTTAAGAAAACATCTTAGCAGTTGTAATCAGCTCACAAGTAGAAGATAATGTAGATGCATGTCTAATCACTATTTCTATTGTGCAAATATTTCATGCTGTTGTGAGCAGTAACATTTTGAAGTCGGAGACCAACTACACTTGGACAAGCCCGTGAGGAAGCGATACCTCTGGACAAGTGAGCTCTAACCCCAATAGGGCTATCTTTTCCCTGAGCACTGTATGCCAAAGCTATTGCATCCACAAACCAATGGGATTGTCTTTTCCTAGAGAAGGGCAGGCCTTTATATCAGCCCTCAAAACAAAGACCTGTTCTGACAGCCTAAATTGGGCAGAGCGCTTAATATAAACAGGCAGAACGTGCACTGGACAGCGATTGACATGCAAGCTTTGGTAGTCATAGCTTCAGACAAGAAAGCCACTAATGTTATGATCTGGGCCCTGAACGATGTTGAGTGTTATTTAGGCACATGACCTCTCCTCGGCTCAAGAATGACTTTATATTCAATCATTTGGCTCAAAGTGCTTGCAAACCTTCTATACTCAATGTGAACAAGAGCGAGATAAAGGGCCACTTTAAATAAGAACTCCTAGATTGACCACTTGCAGTGGCTTAAATTGGGCATGAGTTAATGCACTTGGGACTAGTTTTAAACCAAGTCCCAACTGTGGGGCGAAAAGGTGAATTTAGAGACCTGACGCCCCTTATAAACTTGATCATCAGGTAATGTTCATGTTCCATGTTCTATGTTTAACATTTTGAAAGTGATCTTAAAGTCAGTCTTAAAGTCTGCGGCCATCTTTGCAACGCCTTCAGGGATTTCAGTCATATAAGACCAAGTCCTATCAGCTTGAATGGAGGAAGACAGTTATTTCAAACATTTCTGGCTAATATCTCAAAATAACAATATATTTCCAACTATTAAACCCGGCATTGTATCATAATTCATTTTAAAAGGTATCAAAAGGTCGCTTCAGCTGCTGCGTATGCGCAAAGGCTGTTAAGCACCTCACAATGCTCTGTACTGATCCCTCCTCCAAATAATGTTAGTGTTTAGTGATTGATGATCGGCTCTTTCTACTAAAAGGCATGGCTTCATTCACTAGAGTGGACATATTGAACGTTGCACTTTCCCCTATTCATAGTATTAGGGCTGCGACACCTCATTACTTCAGAAATGTTTGAATCCAATTAATGTCATTAATTAAACCCCAGAATGAAGTGCTGCTGGGGTGCTTACATATGTACACATTACATTTACATTTAGTCATTTAGCTGACGCTTTTATCCAAAGCGACTTACAAATGAGACATTACATATGAAAAAGAATTAAGAAAGCGCTCAGGGGGGCAGTTGTGGCCTACTGGTTAGTACGTTGGACTTGTAATCAGAAGGTTGCTGGTTCGGTTCCAGCACTGGGGGATTGCAACTGAAGTGCCTTTGAAAAAGGCACCTAACCCCCAAATGCCCCCCGGGAGCAGTAATGTGCAGCCCTCTGCTCTGGGTGTGTGTGTGTGTTCACTCCTCACCAGTGATGGGTTAAATGCAGAGGTCACATTTTGGGTCTTGGTTACCATATCTGACAAATAGGTCACTTTCACTTCACTTTTCACTTCCTTGATTAGTAATATTTCTAACTGATTCAGTGAGAGATGGGAGGATATGCTGCATTATTGCCTAGTATACTTGGCAATTACACTTGCTTTGTGATGACAGTAAATCCTAATATCATTCCACACATGTATAACTTTTTGCTATTGTAACCAAACAACAGTGGCACCTATTGACTTTTATTGTATGGACACAAAACCACTGAGACATTTCTCAAAATATCTTTTTTTGTGACATGAGAGTGAGTAAATGATGAGATAATTTAAATTTTCTTATGCATTAGGATACTGTCAGGCTCCACTGAAATGATCTGTGAGCATCAGTCCATTCTCTTTTATGTACATTGGAAAAGGCTGTATGTTTTTGGGTGCCTGGTGCAGGTAAGGTGGTCACATTTTAAAGACTATTAAAACGCCACCTGCTTATTGGGGTTAGAAAGAGAGCCAGCTGTGTACACATAACAATAGTATGTTATCTGCAACAGAAAATTTTCAAAATGTAGGCTTGTTTTCACGTGATTACACCTTGCGTGGCGAGTACTAAATTATACAGGCTTTTTTGGACGGTAAAGTGTTAAATAACAAACCGACCATTTAAAGGTTCCCAGCATGCACCTCTCTCTCTCTCTCTCTCTCTCTCTCTCTCTTACTAACTTCTCTTAATACATTATATACGTCCATATAACCTGCGTTCCATAGTATTACATTAAATTAAATCAATTTTATACGATACTAGGCTTTTAATGTTAAAAATAAAACGATTAAATTTGTAACCACCACGCAGAAAGCGGGCGTTTGTGAATAGGAAATCATCGTTTATAATACTGATGTATAATGATCTTTCTCAGTTCATTAAAATGATGACTGGTTTTGTCACGGTTTTACGTGAAATGCACAGCCGTCTTGTTACGCTTTGTGCATAAACCGTCTGATTCATGTGAGTGAATAAACAATAAAAGTTGAGTTTCAATCAGCTATTATTGCTGGAGTCAGGTTTAATAATACGCGTTGTTTAGTTGCGCATGTAATTGCATACCTAGTGAACGATATGTTTGCGTGAAAATTCTCCAAATGTCTTGATACTAGTTGCCCGTTTAATGAGTTTTTTTAACTGGATCAAAAAACAAAACAGGATATATGTTTGTATGATTATAAAATCTGAACATTTCTCGTATGTGAAATTCAGATAAAAGTAAAGGGGAAATGTTTACTTTTGTTTACTGGTAAAGTAAACAAACATTTTAAACATTTTTGTTTAAAATGTTTACTGGTATGTGACGAAATTCGGATAAAAGTAAAGGGGAAATGTTGGTGAAAGTATCGCGAGGTCCTTTATCTCGCGTGCAATTCCAATTCTGATGCTAAAATGGCAGCCCCCTGTAACTTCCATGTGGCAACTATTTGATTGCAATAATTGTTAAATATAAATTATTATAATAGATAATCGGTGGTTATCACATCCATGTGACGATCGTTCAAAGTTTTCAGAATGCAACACGACGACGTAAGTAAAATTATTTAAGATTATATAAAGATATAACAGCGGATACCAACATAATGAGTTCTTGTTATTATAACGCCACACAGATTAAGTAAATAGTTTTATTTATACGCTATTCAGTTAATTAGCAATGTTGGGATGGTTGAAACTAAAGCAAAGTATCGTATTATTGTATGTATTGAGAGGTGGTATGGAATCGCATGCTTTAAGACATGAAGACAAAACAGTATTGTTTTCTACAAATTTAATTTACATTGCTGAACATCAATTTTTATCTCGAACTATGTGTTTTAAAGGTTATATGGAGCCTTATCGGCAATAAAAGCTTTTGTTCCTATAAAGTAAAGTAAGTACACATGGTTGTGTCTTTAACGTTATAAATTACGGTTCTTTTAATATAGATAAAAATTCAATATTTTTTTCAATTTCTCCAATTTTTTAAAGAACAAAAACTCAACAGTTCTGTCGAAATGAATACAACATCACAGGACTTTGTAATCGATCGTCATGTCCTCTTGCCAACAGTCAGTATGCCACTGTAAGAGAGGAAAAAGGTAAGCTTACACGAACCCTATCCCGCCTCAGGTACTACAAAAATTCAGTGTTGTAAATAAGTGTTAAAAATAAGTTTACAATAATGTAAATAAGTGTTCTGTCCCCTTAGGCCAGTGTTATCTGTACATGAAAGTCATTGAGAGGTCTGCATTCCCTGCTCGGATGTGGGAGAAGGTATGAACACAAAAAGCAAGAAAGATAATATTACTTTTACGTATTTCATATTATATTTATGCATTTGGCAGATGCTTTTATCCAAATTGCAGTACATTCAAGGTATACATGTTATCAGTATGTGTGTTCCCTAGGAATCAAAGCCACAACGTTTTGCACTGCTAATGCAATGCTCCAGGAACACCATATGAGATCAGGACAGCACAAATGTTCCAACAATTCAAGATAAATGTTTGTTATACATTGTTACTCCCCAATCTCTTGTTTCTACTTGTTTCTGTATCTCAGGTAAAACTGGATAGAAACTATGCAAAGGCTTTGGAACAGATTGACAAGAACCTCATCTATTGGCCGCGTTACCTCCGACACAAATGCAAACAGCGGTTAACGAAGATAACACAATATCTCATTAGAATCCGCAAACTCACATTGAAACGACAGTGAGTTTGTTTCTTAATTGGTATTTTTTTCCGTTCATTTGTCAAACTATTTATTCACCTGTGAGAACATAATTTACCTGTCTGTACTTCTTCATACATACTTATGCTTGTCCGTACAACTTGTTAATATCTTATTGATTTTGTTTTCAGGAGAAAACTGGTTCCACTCAGTAGAAAAGTAGAGAGAAGAGAAAAGAGGAGAGAGGTGGGTGAATGTAAACACTAATATGCAATCCTAAATTTAACTGAATTACTTAATTATTAACAGAAAGGAATTATTTGCTTCAACCCTGTTGTGTTGCTTTCTGTACACATTTCATGAGTGCTTCTTGAGTTCTTTTCAAGAACTGCTTTAAATCGCAGTCATCCATGTATTCAGCTCATCAACTATCTGTTTCTTAAAAAACAGGTACAAGAACATTCTAAAACCAGTTACAAGAATATAGATTTGCATTTAACACAAATGCTAATCTCATTTCCCATATATACTAGGTGTTGTGAGAGCCTTTCCCACATTTTTTAACAATATTTTTAATCAGTTGTGGAGTTTAGATTGGGATTTTATGCATGTTGTTGTAATATTTACTTACCTAATATTATACTTACCAATTTAACTTCTCTCTCCAAACAGGAAAAAGCCCTTATCGCTGCTCAGCTAGAAAATGCCATAGAAAAAGAACTGCTAGAACGTCTAAAACAGGGAACAGTAAGTACATCTTTGGCTCAAAAGCAAGAGATTCTATGCCTCACATCAATAATTGAATTGAACGTTTACTGTTTTTATTTTAGTATGGAGACATCTACAACTTTCCCATTCATGCCTTTGATAAAGCAATGGAAAAACAGGATCAAGAGAGTGAATCTGAATCGGAGGATGAAGAGGAGGATGAAGAGGTTTTATTGTAGTTTTCATGTGTATATTAATTGCATAGATTATCTAGTGATGAGTGTAACATGGACACTCGCACAGATGTTGTGAACCGTTTTAAAGGATCACATATGTGTGTTTTTCAGGAGTCAGGGACGAGAGAATTTGTTGCTGATGATGAGTTTGAGGAAAGTGATATCAGCGATTTTGAGGTAATTTTTCCATTTATGTACACGGTTAAATACTAAGGATAGATTATGGATGTCAACTAATGATTTGTACTACTATGATTAGTAAGCATTCTGACCAAGTTGCCAAGCAAGTTTGTTTGGATTCATTTAAAAGTACAATTGCTACAGACTCCTTTGACTGTTGTCATGCATCCTGTTTTTAACATTCTGTCATGAGTGTTAAATAGTCTATTTAATAATGCTAATGTCTACATTTCATTCTGTTGCATTTTATTTTTTTTGTATGCCAAAATGGGTCCTCATGAACTGCAATTGACTGTGGTCAGGTGAACCTAAACCAGTCTATTATACAAGACTTCTGTAAGGTTTATTAGTTAACTCCAATCCATGTTGTTTTAATGGGTGTCAGTCAGACTGTCCACCAACAAGTTGATTCACAGAATAAAATAGTTTTGTACATTGCCTGAGAGTGCCATGTTTAGTGCATAATATAGTGCACTTAAAACTTCATTTCACAGGATATGAACAACATTAATGAGGAAGAGGAGCAGGAATCCAGTGAAGAGGAAACAGAAGAAGAGATGGAAGAGGAGGAGGAGGAGAGCAAGACAAAATCAAAAGGAAAAGCTCCACTCCATGGGCCAATCAGGAAAAAACGAGCATATGTGGAAATAGAATATGAACAAGAGACAGAACCAGCTGAGAAAAGCAAGGCTACATAAGGATGAACCCACCAACCACACCACAGTAATTGCTGCTATGTGGCATGTTTTCAAATCATGAAACTGTTCATCTGAACATCTGTACAGTCATTGTGCCCTGACACATACTTAAATGTACATACACATTCCTGTCAAAGTTGCAAATCTTTGTTGTGGCGTTGTTTGTACATGTGAATTTTTTTATCGACTTGTTTCAACTGTCATTATGCTGTTACTAAGCATAAATGGTCATTAAATGTTTTTATGTAAAGTTATGTACATTTGGGTCAGCTTCATTTGACCATTATGTAAGATACACCTTATAGGATTAGTGACTAGGGTGGTACTTTGTGACCGCTGTCTCTTAAGGTTTCTCAAATCTGGACATATTTCTTATGTTAAGTTGGTTCTATGTAGGATAGCCACTACATAATGGAAAATAAAAATGTAATACAATTTTGGTTAAAGAAAATATTCTCTGGAGTTGCTTAACCATTATTTTTATTACTGAAATAACACAAGGATTGGATAGGACACATGGATAGGATATTGCTGTTCAAATTGTAAGAAATGGTAACCACATCTGTATATTTCAGGACAAAGGCTGTAAAACACATTCTGAACTTACATTGCTGACCATTTAAGTCCATGACAGATAAGATATGAACATTTAAAGGCCACACAGAAAAGGCTCTGAATATTTATCCTGCATTACCAAACCAGGTCTTCTGAGTTTACGCTAGCTTGAACAATTAAAACCGTGGCAACTAATTGAATTGATTTTTTCACATTGTGCTGCTGCAGTGACCTGCTGGATGCACAGGAGTGCAGCATCAGGAACACAATTACTGTCCACCTCCCCTAGAAGAGTCTGCAGAAAGGGAAGGCTTTATTAGGCAGACACTGTAAGCAGTATCTGACAGACTAACAAGATGTTTTTACTAGCTCATGTAAGCAGTATTATCTAGGTCAGTTTTAAATAGACTTGAACAAAAATTGGTTTATTGGTTTTACGTAATCTAGGTGATGTTGACAATGAGATTCAGTTACTACACTACATTGCTCACTCTGAGCAGTAAACAGTGTGAGGCTTTATTCATCACTTAAAACCCAAATGGATATACATTTTTATTATTTGATATTTTCAAATATGTATTTTCCAAAAATATGTCTATGGGCTCCATGATTATAGTTTATGATCATAAAGACACAACAATGTTTGCATTGTTGTCTGTTGTCCCAACAGATTTGTTATAAAGATTATATCTTTACTGATTTTCTTGCATCTCTGCTGTTTTGTGCTCAAATGTGTTCTCTTTAAAGCTGCTTTGCAACAAGGCAACACTTGTAAAAACTGCTATAGATATATCATTGAAAAATAGTTTTGTCCTCAATTCCAGACAGCAGCTCTTGTACTGATCTTCTGCCCGTCATTTCTCCAACTGTTGGGGAAAAAAGCACTTCTGGAAGCCGCACTGGTCCAGTGCTGCTCCTGCAGGTAGGTTATGGAGAATACATTCAAGTGGGGCAAGTGCTTGAACTAAGGACGTGCCAGTCAGATTGGTTTGATTCTCCACCGCTTTTTGAGTCTGCACAGATAACATTAGTAACAGTGCTAACAGCCTGGGCTTTGGTCGATATGCCCTCTGTAGTTCCTGGCCTGACCTCTACTGTATGTCTTTCTCTGGTCATGTTCCAGCACTCCCAATTTCTTTTGCTGCTCTCTATTGCCCTTCCTAATAAATTCCAAAGGTTGTTTAATAATAATTTTAAAAAGTATTTACGCAGGTGTGAAGTCTCACAAATGATTTTGTATGTAAACTGGTTATTAATTCATGTTTGGTTTAAATGAATCCATTGCTCACAAAAGGAAATTATCATTCACATCTGCCATTTGCTTTGTCACGTAACTTCCTGCTCTTTCAACCTGGAAATCGCAATAATTAAATTCAATAACATAATGCGTCCAAAGGAAATTGCTTGATGAAAAGTCTTGTTCAGTTTTTGACAAGCTCAATGAATAAAGCTGAAAATCAATTAAAAAATGTAAACAGGCAGTTCAAGGTGTTCACTGTAATGATTTCCAATTCATATATCCTCATTTACATTGTATATACATATTATATACATATATATTATCTATATACTAGAATCAAAACAAATTAAAACAAAGTTGACAGATCAGGCTTATTTATTTTATTTAAAACCACTAGCAAGATAAAATGAGATAAACACTTTACAAGCAGACAGGAAAATAATAATTAGGTAACCACTCATGATCTGTATACAGTCAAATGTGATTATAGTTAAGGATGGGTAAAGTTAATATGAATAACTTTAAACCATTTGTACTTTTGAAGAATTCAGGACTGCTGGTAGGCTTGATGACAGTCGACAAGTGTCACTCTTCTGTGTCTTCGCTGTCATCACTCAGTGGAAATTCTCTGCACTCACGGTTAGTATCGTAGCTCCTAACACGCATTGGACATTCTTGATTTATAATAGCCTTGAGAAAAAAAGTCACATTATTTTGAAACTTAATATAAGTGAAAAATATAAAGAAATTAAAAGTGATAAAGTCATTAAATTATTGATGGGGATACGCAGGTCTCACCATCTTCTCCTCCTGAACAGCAGGGTTTTTGAGAAAGAAGCAAAGGGGTGCATACAGGATGTTGATAATGCCAATTATCACCATAAGATTTGGGAAGCCAATTGATCTTACTATAGCCCCTCCAGTGGATGGACCTGCAAAACAGACAAAAATAAAAAAGGGTCAGTCTGCAGATGCAGGGCGAGACATTTGCCTCTGTTTTGGTGCTGCACCAAGCCATTGTGATCAGTTTAAGTTGGTGTGGTAATACAAGACATTTCCACACATTCAAGCATAATGAAGAATTTAAAACTTTTCTGTCTGATCTGAATCAGATTATTAAATTACTGCATGCATCAGTAAAATGTATATATACGTGAAATGTGTCTATATTATATAAGATATTAGAGTATAACTGTAATAAGGGTTTAATTACCAACAGCAAACCCCATGCACAGTGCCACGTCAGCAATTGCATACACACTCCCATAGACAGAGACATGTCTGATATCCACTAGGTAACCCATTATAGCCATCATAGAAGAATCAACCATTCCTATAAATACACATCATATGAAAGTTTAGTTCCATATGTTATATAATGTTATGTAGTTATATATCTTGAATATCTGTTCTTTCAGTTCTTTCAGCATTATAAATAAATCATATTCACCAATAGCAAATCCCAGCCCTCCATTAGGACCAATGAGCCCATAGATGTCTTTGGCAAAGGGAACCTTTAAAGAGGTTTACATACTATTATAATCACCACAGTTACCCTCATTCATTTTATATAGTTGCTTTGTGTATATAGCTGGTTTAAGCATAGACAAATGTATATACTATATGTAACAATTAGAGCAGAGTATGAGATACTCACACATAGAAGACTGATGCCAACTATAAACATCCCAATCATGGAGCATAACCATCTAATAAAAGACACATTTTCATATAATGCATACATTTTGTATGTAAGCACAACTTTCAGTAATATTGTACTTTTTTCAAATCCTTTTATAACTGTGTTGTCTTTCTTATTGCACCAAAATACCTTATACATGTACTTTTCAATTATTAATTTCCTGCACATTCCCCATTGGGCCTGAAACATATAAGAAAATGTGTTACCTTCCCATTTTATTTGCCAGTAAACCAAAAAGATTGGTCCCAATGAGGTACGACACACTGGCTGGTAGGAAGGCCATACCTGCAATATCAGTTGCCATGACAAGCTAAGCCACCAGAGAACCATAGGCAAATATGAGATAAACAAATAAAATATATGAAATGTTCTATGGCATCATCCGGGGAATGAATGCAATCAGAAACATCAGGAAGCTCTTAGTAACTTCTTAGTATTATTATCCTGTCTTGCCATATTAAGAGCAGTCAAAAACCATTTGTTTCACATTTTTAATATAATCAGATGATTAAATCTGTTTATTAAAATAAACTTAATGAAATATGTTTTAGTAAAAAGGAGATACAGACTGAGAATTAATTTAAATGCCCCACAACACAGTAATGTAAGTAGAGAAGGTAATGTCATTTAGAACTGCATGACATTTGAACTTTTTATTGACTTATTTCTTGTAACATAACAGAAAAATATAGAGGACTGAATTTCTTACCAAGCTGCCATTTTGGTGAGCACATAGTTTGCATCATCCAGATGGGAAGAGTGGGCTCTAAAATAGCCACTCCCATGTTTGCAAAGCACAATGACCCTGTAATTATATATAGGAAACATAATCTCATTCATCATTCACTCAACCACGCT